>MNPL01011735.1:28520-47307 GCA_002081605.1 Tropilaelaps mercedesae
AACAGTAGTCTAGTTAGGCCTAATATGTATTCTCTGCTGTATTCTCCGATCCTAATGGTGTAATCCTCCGACAAAAGAAAAAATGCTAGAGGGGGCAGACGCTTCCTCAAGGGCTACCACAGCAACCAGTTGCTCACTGTACAAACATTATTATATTGACTGAAAAGGTAAGATACCTCAGATAGACATACATGGGTGCACGAAATGGATTCGTCTCCCGATTTTTTAGCTAGGAACGTTAATCTATGCAGGTAAGTATGTTAAAATAGTCTTTTACACGCTAGTACGCTTTTTTAACCTCATCCGTCAATCTATGACCCATTGCAGGTAAACGCAGCCCCATACGCTCGACTTTATTAAGAAAAACGCGTTATCTCCAATCACATCCACATGGTCGATTTCTGGGATTTTGTCCGGGATCAACATCTAAAGCCCGGTCAAACGTATTTTTACTCCAGACTGGTAAGCGAGGCATGTGCACGTCGCTCACAGAAGTACGGCAAGCTAACGGATCTCACGCCCAGACTCCCGTGCTCTGGACAAGTTTTTAAAATAGAACCTGTGATCGCTCTATGCCGAAAACCACTCTGTCAGTATCATCCTGAGCGACATGTAACCAAACAAAGACCTAATTTATCATCGACCTCTAAAAAACGCCAGCCTCTGCAGAATAACGGAGATGAGAGCATCAACCTGCAAACGAATCAAATCTGTAATACTGTCCTTCACAAAAATGACAGACCGCGCCCGCTTTGCTCCTATCACACCAAACAGATGCTATTAGTCCTCTAGACCACATCTATGCAAAAACTTGAAGTGTCGTCAGACGTTGATAATATTCGGTGGTATAGTATGCATTACTCCCTGTGGATTTCCTAAACCGACTACAAATATCGCTCTACCACTACTTTAGAGCAGAGAAGAGAGAGAGTAATGCCTGCTTCGAAGTCAGCTTAGAAAGTCCTATGACCTAGGATAGTCGATAAGCGGTTAAGCGGAGACGTTTAGCATTATATTATATTGCTGAGTAAAAGCCATTTTTATACCACTTATGTTCACGAGTGGCCTCAGCGAGTTAACCATGGGCAGCATGGCGCAGATGCTCCAAGTTAGAAGACTGCTTTGCGTTAGCATTTTCAATAGGGATCATGAATGAGACAGTTTTAATTATCATTCGAATTATCACTCTGCTTGTTCGTCGGAAAAAATTTGAACCAACGTTAAGAAGGCGACACAGCCGTTTGGAACCTAACGTTGCAACGTCGCACAGAAACACACAATGGCGATCACCACTACAGAAACACTATCTTGTTCGCATAAAACAGGCAGCATAGCTGTCGGCAAACAGAGTAAAAATGAAGGCATATTGGCTAGTCGTGACCGTCCCACATATATATAATATATATATAACTTGTCATAGTATCATATTTTTTAGGCTGACCGTCAGCCAACATTTAATGTCAACTATAGCGCATTCTGCATTATTTCATGAGACGGACTCCATAAATGTAAATGTGCAACGGCGGTAATCGAAACCGTCCACGTACATGTCTGCCCGCTTGCAAGGCTCACGTAAATGCGCCAAGCCACCGCTTGAGCTATGTGTGTATATATATTTACACACATATAACACGAACGTTCGATATTGTGAAGCTGCTACAATTAAATAACTACGACTTTTATTAACAAATAGGTCATAAAAAGAACTCTCAGCCCGATGTTTCTGACGAAGCAAATTTTACACGAATAATTGAATAAAAATACTATCTGCGCCAATGGCCGTAAATATCTATAGCTTAGCTGTTGTAATTCGGAGTTGTCTAGACTAGATGTTTAAACAGGCATGCGACCTAGAGGTTAGCGTGTACCTCGTGTTGGTAATGAAGCCATCTATGTAGCAATCTTCCAACAACTGCACATGGTATTATATTTTGTACCCTAAATATTCGTTATCTAGTAAACGTATTGGTTGAGGCAGGCAGCACGGGGACATAGGAACCCGCGGCGGATATTTAGAGAAGACCTTCGAGGTAACGCTTACAGACGTAACCCTTAACTGTACAAAGGTACTATAATTCATAATTATGTTATTAATCGTAGGAAGGAGACAGAATGTTAACAAAACTACTTAAAAAAAATTGAAATTAATAAACTTTGATAAAAGAGAGTGATCGGAAGCAAGGCATCAGATCAGATCATCATGTATAAGAAAAGTGAGAGTAGCGTATTTTAATACCCGAAGGGCCAATAAATTCTCCGTTATCGTCAAGAGCGGTACGAAGATTTTCAGTTCCTACTCAAACTGTATCGGCTTCTGTCGCTAACGCGTTCATCGCGCGCACGAGCGCGTCTCCAAAGTGGCCTAATATAAATGAGCATTAAGGTTCGAACAGCGAAACAGAAAAGATGTTGTAAAACACCTGCAAACTCAATTAATCAACCGATGCCACATTTTCGCGAATTCAAATATTTTCAATGATAGGAGAGAACAATTGACGCATGAAGGAGTAAAAAGTTGGCAACAAATAGAGTAAATGCAAGTATGGTATACACTGTTCAAGTATGCTTAACGAGAAACTCAAACACGACTACGGCGAAGCACGCAAACGGGTTCGCGGTATAAAGTAGACATATGCAAAAAGCCGGCAAACAGAGAAGACCCACAAGTTGAGAAGCATTACTGGGACAACATGTACCGTTCAATGCAAAACTGCTGTGCTACTTCATGATCACTTCATGACTCTAACTGTTCGAACAGTTTCCGTAGGTTCAGAGTACTCTCGCATGGAATCAGCCAACAGCTCAAATCATTGATGGACGTGACCCTCAACGGGAAGTCAACAAATATGATGAAAACTGACGAACAGTCTAATTGACTTGAATTCTAAGTTATGCAGTAGTGTGCATAGCTTATTGGCGGGCTGATAAACTTCGTCCTTTCCTATGCGAAGTCTTGAGGTGTGCTCCAATTTGTTCCTCAGGTATTACACCACACATGCGCGAATCGCGGGCACCCCCACAAATAACTAATGCCACTTAAACGTCGAACATAAATTCGCAAATATAACATTATTTTATTTATATATTTATGTGTATTTAGCAGTCACTCCATTGTACCATTAGGTCGCTGACGTGCTAAGTGTTCCGTCACATATCAGCCTACGTGCACCAACAGTCCCTAGGGATAAAACCACCACTTCAGGCCCACATGATCATACATGAAAACTTTTTTGTACAAAGCAACACACTAACGTTACGGCGACATAACCTACGTCATTTCTTCTCGATGTCCAAATTTAGTTTTTTCTGCTAGTCACATTTTACGCTGACATTTCATTATCACTTCAGAATTTCAGACTCAACACTATGCCGCCAGAACAAATCGGCCCCATACTCGATTAATGCTTCCCAAATTTTTACTCTGTTTTTCACGCCACCAAGCTTCGGATAGTCGCTACCAACGTCATTACACCGCTTGATGATCTACCGGTTGGACGATTGCGTCGGCGCGAAAATAGCGATAAATTGAGAAAGCGCGAAATTCAACGACGATATTTTTTTTACATACACAAGCCCAGGACACATCCGTCGCCATCGCGTGATTACACTAACACAGTGTCAAAGAGTGAAGCCTCCATGGGTTATTGATGTTTACTGTAACGCCACCGGCGATCTAAAGTGCTCAAGGTCTGGTCCAACAGTCTGCGTCAGAAGCACTGTCGTGCCTTCACCCCATTAACTTCGTACCTAAAAATGTCAGTAAATGAAATAAAGAGATTTAAGTATCTACTAAGCGCTTAGGTGCTCCATTAGTTATCTACCTCTGCAGAAAAAGATGAGCATAGCATAAGTAAAAACACTAGCGAGAAGTGGATAACCATAGACGTGGCTCCTGCTATTGCGATTTGGGTACCATTCATAGTAAAGTTGTTAGAGTAGCACTCCAAGCGACTAAAATACAACACCATACACCGTTATTAAGCACGTAGAGGAACTCAAATTGCAGAAAAGGCTAGCTTTTCGTCGACTGCTGCATAAGACATGTCTTGTTTCGTCTTTTTGTTTTAGTCACCGAAAGTTACCCCGTCTAGTTGTAATGAAAGCTATGGCAGCGCAAAGGTCCGGTGAAGTTCTATTCGCAAACTATTCTGGTATCCTCGCTTTCAAATAGAGGGTCTTCAATAGATAAACTTACCAGCAAAGCCATGCTCTACTTTCTTTGTCCGTTTCTTGCTCGGCTCTTGATCGTCGTCCCGCTCGCCGGCCTCCTCGGTCTGCTCCTGCTTCAGCCATGCGAAACACAAGAACAGCGGGAAAAAACTTAGATTTGTAGACACATGAAGGAGAAGAGGGTCAATACAGCTAAAACTAAACGCGTTTCTCGCCGGTGATATATTTTGTGCAAGGATTTTTTGCTTATTATTCGTTAGTTTACAATACACATTGACACGATTACGCACGGCAACATAGACGACCGAACCAGGCCTTAGGCCGATGTCCTTGAGTAACACGTCCCCATCAGCTTCGACTATATGTCCATCGACGACTATAACTTGAAGGAGGGGACTCACATTAAACGAGGTCATAAGCTGAAAAATGTGATACGAATGATATTTTGATATTTTATGTATTTTTTTATATATATTTCAATATTTTATTATTATTTCAAATATTATTTTCATATTTAAATATTTTATTTACCATTGTGCGGAAAATTTAGTTTATGTCTAATAGGATGTCCAAGAAGTATCGATCCTTAAATGCTCATAGAATCCCTCATTATCCACTTTTTCAATTATTTTTTACAGAAAAGCTAATGCAACGACAAACCGCTTGAAAAATATTTGGTGTTGGTAATAACTATTTATTACATTTTTATTCCTCATTAGATCTTCTAGTTGATTCTGAAATAAGCCTGTATGAGATATCTAACGCATTTGTTTCACCTACAAGAGTTGAAAGGTGTATGTTTGGGATTTTGTTAATAACCATGTATTTCTCAGATTCTTATTAAAATAAAAAACACGGTTTGAGGGGAGGCTTTAAACCTTCATTACTGACTTCGAAGTGATTAATGACTGACTTTAATGTTTCCTTTTGCGTCTCATCTTTATCTCAGTAATAACAAGAGCAAACAACATTGCCGCATCTGGAGCACGGCACATTCTCACGGGTTTAACCAGACCGATACACAAGGCAGACTGTTCGTTAATCATGTAATGCAGATGCAACGATATTATATATGAAAAGAAAATGCTCAAACTAATCGCCATTTATGCCAAGAGTAGTAAGCCATATTTAGAAACTCTGCAAAAGCGTGAGTTTGCTGATCTGGCACAAAATCTAACAAGTTATGGTTTTTATGAAACACACACACACACCAGAACAAATACGAGTAAATTATCTTACACAACCTTGTTTCTATATTATTTGTATGTGTTAAGGATTTACATAGTAAGAGCAAGGAATTATAGAGTCTAATTAAGGGGCAAACAATAAGAATAATTTTATGAATGTTTAGAAATTCGATCAAATTTGGGGCACCTTCTTTCTTTATATACATATATTTTTTCTTAAAAATGTATTTTGTACAAAAGCTTCGTGCCAACGTAGGTCGATAATTTAGTTCAATTTCAACGGTAAACAAGTGCGATTCATGTCAGAAGATGGTAAACAACGAACCTTCACTTTGAGATCGACGAATTTGTTATTTGAGCTAATTTGCAAAAGGCGATTTCCCTTAACACGTTTGCCTCGACCAAGAAGTGGTCGTTTTGTTGCAGCAGCCTCACTCGTTGGCTGATCGCCACTCTAGAATGCAACGACAAAGAATTATTATTTCTCAGTATCCACATGTATATATATATATACATATATATATCTATACATATATATATAGAGAGGGAGATAGAGAGTGAACGTAGTTTATGTGGTCTGTTTGCTTAGCTCGTCTTTATCGCTTTTTCATCCACTTTTCTGAGGAATAACTACGTTTAAACGAACCAATATGTGAAGACCCCATACCCTTAACAATGGTCGTACTTCCGCATTTTCCGTTAGGTCCTCCGATCTTGTTGGCAGAACCTTATTTAACAAGAGCTCTTCAAGTGGAACCAGCTGCACAGTAATCCACGCATTCTGGAAGCTAAGGGCTGCTTGCTCAGCGTTGGACTGCACTTCTGCCACACACGCCTGACACATCGCTAAAATGAAGACACGGCAGACTGAGAGTCACGCTACCCTTAATACAACCATGCAAGCACTGACCGAGAATGTATAATACATTTTAAATTACATTAGCAAGGTCATGCATGATCTTTTTGACCGACACATAATGGATTAGTCATATAGGGTCCGTGGGTGACACTGAACACGCAAGCAGACACGGTATCCTCATTTGTCAAGAGTGCTGATTCCCAGTCACACTAGGTTACGAATCCGATCACAGTAATGGTAGATTTCAATGAATCAATGACAGATCTCTTTACCGGGCTTGTATGAGAGAAGTACGGGTTCACCGGGTTCTCCTAGCTCGCGTGTCACTTCCAAGGCACCAGACACCCCAAACTCTGTACACAGTGTATCCCACTCATGGGCCGACAACACGACAACCTGTAAGAACGAACATCCTTGATGTTTGTTATATGGGCTACAATGACTCCACCGCGGTCGTACAAATCGAAATGATCCTTTCGTCTTGCAGAATACTCGAGCAGACGGCTACATTTTATTCACGTTAAATGGCTACGTACATTAGGTATGTGTCAAGGAGCGCGTTTCCCCAACAAGACACAACGAACGGTGACATTTTCTGCTCAGCCGAGTAAAACCGAAATGTCCTGCATAAACGTAAATCTACGCCGGGCGACTACGCTTGCCAGTTTTTGGTGTCATTTATGGGAGTAATTCCTGAGCGAAGAGCTTCTAATGAGAATTTGAGTAACGCTTTCTTCAAAGACGACGTTGTTGTAACTTGCTACTGACGAATGTACGGGTGAATGAATGAACGCGACGCGAAAAATACGACGTTACATAAAATCAAGGAGTAAACTGTGAGCACGCCCTCGTAAGTGAAGTTCATGATTCACGATATGTTAGTATACCTCCTCTGGAAGAAGTCCTCCGGGTACCAATGCGGGATGATCAATTAGACAACCGCCGTGCCGACAAAGAAGTTTATTTCGTAAACCATTAGGTCGAGGTCCCCTGTGAAAAATACGACGGGTTCTTTATTTAAGATGGATTAAAGTGCTTGCTCTTTGCAGCATGAGAACCTCCATGCACTTGGCGAGCTAATTCGTTACTCCTGAGACTTTGATTAACGACCAAATTATTGTATTAATGTAGGTATAGTTTCAATTGCAGAAAACTCGGTTATTTAAGCCATGTGTGCATCAAGTTTACCCCATTTTAAGATCTCCATGCTCTTATTCACTTTGTATGGACTCACTGTAGCTTAGTTTTTTTAACGCAACGTTCACGCAGGAGCGTGAGGACAGTCTTCCCTCTAGCGCTATAGGCCCTAATAGAATTTGATCGATGTTCGGAAATCCGAACTCGAGTGAATTCGGTCCATGCACATTCGCAACTCGTTACCGATCACCTTGAAGATGCATACTTTCTACCTACGAAAGTTTATTTTAAAGGCACTCAGTGTTATACTTTTCAAATTGTCAACAATTTTCGTCGTATTGCAGTACAGTCATGATAACCTCTAGGAAACTCTGCTGATCTAGACTTACCTCGGATATCGCAGAAACCTCCGCAATACGTCTGCTTGGTCAGCCTGCAGCAGAAGTCCTTTGAGGTTCTCAGCTTCAAACGTTCTTCGCATCTTCATTAATCCGCCAAGGCGACTCCGCAAGCCACTTGCTGTGCCCATCCGCTCGGCTTGAGCTGCCAAGGCCTCCTCAGATTCCTCCCTACAACGACATCCGACAAGTGCACAGTGTTCCTAACGCTTATTTGAAAAAAATGATCTTTACATGTGCAATCGTGCTGAGAGAACTTACAGAAGATAACTAGGAAAAAAAAATTGAAGCTAGGCATTTTAATTTAACAGATATATATTTAACAGATTTAATTTAACAAATATAATAGATATATCATTTAACAGATATATTTATATATATTCGATGTGTTTGGCCAAGACATTTCGCTCACTTTTCGCCATAGTTCCTCTTGACAGTATCGCCACAAAACTCAAAAACATAACAGGGCGATTTGTCACTGTATACCATCCATGGTCACACCGTAGTGATAATCTATGACAGTGCTAGTAATACATAACAAATAACCGATAGAAGAACAAGCTCTAACTAACATGCACTGCGCGCAGTCCGGGTGATCGCTAGGAAATTCCGCGCCATCGGGGAAGTACTGTTTAAGCAGAAGCCACGCATCCTTCGGAATCTGTTTGCGCGACTTTAAACCAAGCCCTCCGTGTTCGCACACCAGTTCTCCATTCAGCGTCTCTTCCGTCTCGTTCATGCGCAATCCTAACTCACGCGTTAATCGGCGCTCAACCATCTTATCCCACGATTGTAGGGCCCGGCTGCCCACCTGTCGAAGGGTGAAACGTACGTCAAAGAAACCAACACAAATGTCGACGTTCACGTTATTGATTTGTTTTAGCTTCAGTGGGGAGAGCTTGTCCTGCTGTTTCTTCTGGACAGCGTGTGCTATAGGGATACATTATGTCATATGTACTATCATACGACTAGCTGTATAGACGAGAGGTGCGCACCCAGTACATTGATTGGTCCTTCGCGCGAATCAGTTTAGCGAAATTTTTTTTGTCAACAGCCAACTGCGTGGCCAGTAGGGATCGTCGAGCCAAGCCGACGACACAGTCGCGGCATAGCTCTTGCGGTACATCCTGCTGACGAAGCAGATCCGCCTCGACAAGGTGATGCTTCAGACATAGCTCCTGTAAAGAGAAGAAACGAAACATGGTGCAAGTTCACGAATGGTTTACGTGGGTTGAGTGCAGCGACGCCTTCCTGGATCCAAGCACTACACCATCTCCACGTCGTATTGAACAACCCGAAGACGTCAGCATTTGCTCTATATTGTTAGAGCATGAGCGTGTGAAACAGCGCGTCCCAGACAATAAGCCGATAAAAACTCTTCACACTGATACAGTTGAAACGGATGCGGTCGTTCAATCGACCATCTATTTGCTGTACGTAGCTACGTTAGTATCGATTACCAGATACAGCGAATCAAACTGAATCAGAGGTTCGTTACTACCTTTAGTAGGTTGGCTCCATCTGTTGAGATGACTTTAAGACCGGTGGCGTCCGGTGCCAACCGTCCATGCGGACACCGAACAAAACTGAAAAACAATACCACTGAGTCAGCTCTATTTGAAAGAGAACCCGTTTAAATATAAATTCATTGAAAACACACACTAGAAGGTATCGGAACGGAGCTTCAATTGACTTCGTCCGAAATCTGACATCTCTGGTTGCTGTTTAGCTTAATGAAGGAAGAACGAAAGGGTATGTGGCCCAACAAAATACTTGAGTTTCTGTCTCGATCAAATCACCACATGGTTTCTTAACGATAAGCGATTTTACAGAAAAGTTAACTAAACCTATGCTGGATCTCACTTCTATGGTTGTTCACCGTACATTTCATTCAAGTGTTGCAAGACTGCTCACGAACGCTCGGTAAACCACCTAATAGTATACTTAAATTAGGAATTTGCAAACAGCAATCGACCCCTGGCTATGCTTTTGCTGCCGCTGTAACCTGCGCTAGATCTCCAGTACCTGGCAGAGTCTTCTGCATCATCATCATCCTCTTCTACGCCGTCCATCTGCAGCTCAGAACTGGTTGAACTGGTTTTCTTCTTTCGTCCCTTCACTTTTCGTTCCGCTGACGGAGCAACGCTTTCCTCTATTCCAGCCTTTGTTTCTGACGACGTTGTATGAACTGCCGTTTGTTCAAGATTCAATTTCTTGATTAGCTCTCGGGTCGCCTGTAATAACAAGGGAAGACTAATGATTACACTTATGCAATGAAAGCACTAAGCACGTAGAAAAATCTAAATATCGTAAGCTTGCAGGCGCGTCAATACATTCAAAGATCTACTAGTTAACGATAGAAGGAGCCGGGGTGGTCCACTGGAGCTGAACTTGGACAGCCTAACAAGTTTTTTGGCATTTTCATTATCGATTTCTCAGAGTCTAGTCAGGCATATCACACGCCGTAGGGCTATTCACGAATCGTGCATCGATATGCAGTCGACACAAACTATACACCTCCACACTAACAAACCCCGCTTCATGGCCTGTCTAATCCGCCAGACGCGATTTCGCACAACTAACTTTAATCCAGGAGACGAGAAAGGAGGTTTCAACAAATTGCGGCCGCTTTCCTTCTTCAGGAACAAACACGAGCCGTCTGGAGACTTTCGCCAATTCGAGCCGTAGCTGACGCACTTGTGACGCTGCCTTTGACCGTACCGCCGCTGCTTCCGCTTCCTGGCCAACAAAAGCGATTTCGATCAATGAGCGTTATATCATATACTCCGACAGTTTCATTTATAGTATATGGATTATCAGCAATATAATGAACACTAGGGACGATAACTAGTTGTCAACAAGCAGATTTTACGGAGCATCGCAACACGCTTAGACAAGGCCATGGTAGTTAACCGGGACACAACTCGTCGTTATCCACGAAAACAAAACTCACCAATGAAGCGAATTCCGCCGCTTCATTGTCGATGATGGCCTGCAGGTAGCCGAGCAGCGGGGAATCATCAACGACGGTCTTCTTTTTTACATCCTCACCGGCCATGTCCTGTGCGCCCGACAGTGCGGACTCGCGTCGCCGCCTCTCGTAGACGAGCAGGTAGGCACCAGTAGACGAGAGCTCATTGCCCTGCTTTGCCCCTTTGCTATCCTCGTCGTCCGCAACGGGTGTCGATTTTCTATCATCGGCGCCATTTTTTTCGGCGCGCTCGCTGACAGATTGGGACTTCTTAGACGGTCTGGTGACACCCTTCCCGGCCGGATTCCGGCCCGGGCCAATTCTGTTGTCGCCATTCTTGGCGCCAGTGGACCCGACCCGCTCGGCCTTGTCGTTGTCCTTTTCAGCCTTCATCAAGGTTGAGTTTTTTGTCGTCCGAGGTCGACCCTCGCCGTCGGATTCAGCGTTTTTTCGGTCACTTGACTGATTGTCTAGCGAACCTATTCTGCTGTCGAGGACTGGAAACTCGTCGCTACTTGCTTCCGAGCCATCCGAGCTTTGGCCATTCACTGCTTCAGTTTTCTGTCCGTTCGACTGAGCTGAAAATGCGACCGGGACTTTATTGGAAGTAAACGTACCTGCCTTTGATAAGGCATTACCTGACGTTTACCTGATAGTTTAGAATAAAATTATTTGCTTTAAGAGGACATGTACGGTTTGTAGATGATTCACCGTTATTTTCCGTTGACAGTTCTTTATCGAACTCTGCTCTGCCTTTCGACTCTGATACCGTTTCATCATTCAGCCTGTACGAAACGAATTTAACATACAAAAAAAGATATTCCTTTTAAATTTTGAAGACACAGTTGTGGGACGAGGAAAAATTGGCACAATTATATCCGTTTCCAATTTAAATCACTCGACGCAATATTGAAAACGCCCAGCTTAATGCCGCATGCAGCTGTTACAAAAACGCGATTTTCTGCTATTTCTTTTTAAGTAAAAAATATGAAAGGAACCAATTCTATTGACGGTCAGTAAATGCACTAACTCGCACAAAAGACGACATAAGAAATGTCCTCACCTAAACCATCGTGGTGTTGTTGCTGATGCCGTATTGCCCTCCTTATGAGGCATTGTCACCTTAACATTTGCAATGTAATGACCCGACGTTGCCGTCTGTCCGATATGTACCAGAACAGCCTTAAGATCGTATATCAATGGACTTGATGCCCCTGGGTAGACGAAAAAAATAGTCTTAATATTTTATTTCAAGTCCACGTGAACAATGATGTTGTTAGACTCTTGCCAGATGAGGCCAAACGCGAAACCCACACTCTGTCAATAATCTGTCGATTAACACACCACGAGCTGTATCACAAACACAACTTAATAATGTGATAGGTTATAGCGGGGATTCCGTGTACCGTCAGCTTTTCTCTGTTTTAACCAACGTATGTACGTTTCACCAACTTACAACCCTTTACGAACCTTGGACAAAAGGCGCCATATCAAGCTTTGGCGGAAATCTCACAGTGGCTTTGATTTTCTTCCGCGTTCCGGCCTTGATGTCGAATCTGTACCGTTGAAGCTGCCAGACAGAGTCAACAAACGACAAGAGGTTCGAAAAGACACACCTAAAATGCACTGTGCGCCATAAATGCCTGTTAAATGCACTGATAGCTATTTCGATAGTTCCTGTTTTGCAAACTATTCTATCCATATCTGCGATATCATCGAGCGCCGAGGTTCGCTGCACACCAGTAGCCATATCAACTTAAAACAAACCTGAAGATTCAGCACAGGTGGAAGCGCGACGATTTCCTCATAGCTGGCTGCTCCTCCTGTACCTAGACAGCCGTAACAGCGGAACTCGCAGTCCATATTCTTCTTCTGCAATATTGAATACATAAAATAGCGCTCCGAGTTTAAAAATATAACGGGGTCATAAAAACGTCACTTGAATTATTCAAATAATAACGACGGTGACTAAGGGTATTCGCGTGTATACGAATGAAGTAGTTTCCACACGAGCATGTTGTGACAAGATGACGCTATGAAGTGACCTACCGCTGCATGTGTCAAGGATTCATTCCGTATTAGCTCAGCAAAAGAAAAGAAACTATTAATATTACCTGTCCAAGAGCCCGAAGGCATTGTTGGACGCTGCGTACACCTTGGATGTTGAGATTTAATCGGAAGAACACATCGCGTGAACGACGAGCATTGCCACAGGTCTGGCACTCAACAACATTTGTCAGTTCGCCCCGATAGACTTCCTCGAGGTCACTCGCTAATGACTGATCTGGATAGGCACCTGTGAGGGATGCAATAAATAACATAGCGCAAACACACGTGAAAAAAGCACTACAAACATATGTTGAATTGTAAAGCTGTGTCATAGCCTGCTGGACAATTTCTTATCACACGCCTTTCAAACAGAAAGGCCTATCCAATCATGCTTTACTCTGTGTGGGTATCACGTATTTCATGATTAACATAAAAACAGGTTGTTCATTATTATTATGTTTATGAACACAATGAAAACGTATAACGCGTAAGAATGTACACGTTTTCAGAAAAACGCCCTTGCAAAATGACAAAAACAAATAGGCGCTACAGAAGTGAACGACTCAATCAAAATTCACTATCCAAGCTTTTTAAGTGCATGCCCTTTGATACTGACGAAGTTGCTCGACAATTCGAGTGAAGAGAAGGTCAGCAAGTTCTGAGGCGTCCTGCTGGTACTCGATGTCCAGGCCGAGGAATTCTACAAACGCGGTAGGGTCCACCGTAGACCTGTGGAGAAACAACACCAATTGGAATATATCAATGCATTAATGACGGCGGTTACCGTATAACTCGTATAACGCTCTACAAATTTGCTCTCATCTTTGCTACGGTAAGCATCAACAGTTATCTACGAGGTTGGTACGCACTTCGGTGATTTGAGAAGTCTGGCGAAAAGCAACTGCAAATGTCCTATGATGGTCTGGGGGACGGTAGGAGCTGAATCACCTAAAATGAATCCATATAAAGATTATTTCAATACTGAAAACTCATCAAGAAGGTCTAACCATCAAAACCTTTACCATAAATTGCTTGCAGTTTTACAAGGTGGATATATAAGAGACTATGTGAATTTATGAATGATTGATAACATTAGATTGATAACGAATATTGATAACATATATATGGTGACGCACGAGGGCTCCTCTGGAGGGCAGCCATTCAGCTAGAGCCTGACATAGCTAAAAATAGCTAGAGAGATCTCTAACCCATACCTTTTAAGACAAACGTCGCAGTTCCGTTTCATTTAGAGAACAATATTAAAATAAACTCACTTTCACCAGAATCAATATTGCGATCCCATTTGAGTATAAGTCGACGAAACTCCTTGTCATGAAACCATACCTGTAACAAACACGAGTCAAGTATATCGAGTCATAACACCCGCGTAAAAGCTTATCTTTGAGCTCTGTTAGTGGACTGACTCAAGGAACGTAACTTTCACGTACCTGTTCACATACGTAACTCTCTCAGGCGCCGAGGCGGGACTAGGCAAAGCACAAAGCCAAACAAGAGCCTTGGTACAGCGATAGTGTATAGGTAAAATACGCGAATAAAACTCAGCTAGCTTTGAAGAGCTACTACGATAAAAGAGAAGGTACTGGAAAAGAAATTTAAAAAAGCGTTGCGTCTCTGACCTGAAGAAGGCTATTAACGTAACAGGTGGCCCCCAGATTGCGTAGTCCAGCTGGAACATCCAGTCGAGCGCCGCTCGCCGGAACCTCAGCGGACATGGCCTTGTCCAGAGAATTCGTCAAACCCGCCCCGTTCAGTCCGGATAGGCATCGTGGATTTGCGGTGCACGCTCGCCTGGAAAGTACATGAGAGTTTTAAGTACATGAGATACACCACTAGGCTCAACCGCGAAGTCTAAATCTTGCAGTTTCTAGCAGGAGGCAAGAGCTTACTAGATTAATTTATGTAATGTAAACAATCCACTATAATCCTAGCAGTGTGCATGTAGAAAAGCAATCATTTTTTCGTCGTTAAGCTGACAGGCATTCGTATCAGCAGGTTTATTCCTGTTTATACCTTTGTTCGCCTAAGACAAGCATGTCAGCTAATAACGGGGAAACAAAATATACAAAGCCAACCGTCCTCTGGCGAATTTAACAAGTCAATATACCAATCAAAATATTGGCATAACGGCAAACAGTGATGAAAAGGTATTATTGTTTTTAATGTAGCTTGTGCAATATTACCATGGCCTGAAATGCAACAAAAGGCAACCTTCAACATCAGTACAAAAGCTGCCTACTGGACTGGAGTAATCGATTAACACAATCAAACTTTTGAGTAATACACGCCAGCTTCTTTGTATGCTCTGGAAGAGCTACGACAATTGTTTCGTTTTCATTTTAGTGGAGATACGCACACCCTGATGTAGCCTGTTGTTCGGCGTTAGTGTATTCGAAAGGTTTCCTGTGAAATTAACACTTACTTGCAGTTACCCGCCGTGCAGTGATCGAATGTTAAGCGGTACGTCTGCTTCACTGTCTCGGGATTTACAGCTGCGTCGACATCGGATACACCGTCGAGCCAGTCCAGTGCCAGTTTGTCGAACTGGCTCTGCAAGCGTTCGCAAAGATATCGTCAGAAAAGTTGAAGCATCGGGGCAATTTACAACAGGCACTATTTTAGTTGCAGCCTTGCTTCGTTAACACCTGCCAATTTATGCGAGCACGCTCTGAAGCTCTGCTATTCATCCATTTCGCTGTCTTCACACTCGTCAGACACTCAGCTATAAGCAAAATAGTCGCCTGGATTCGCCTGGATTCGCCTGGAGCCCGCAAAGATCGGCGGTCTCTAGTTCCATAACACTCAATTCGGTTGCCCAGTATGGGAATCCAAACAATGGAAAGCGCCTGGATGCATACCGACGTTCGACAATCTGCCCTATTTCACCCTCTTCAGTATATTAGATCATTCATCCTGATTCTGACTCCAACGAATATTACTCGCGTTGGGACACTAGATGATTTGATACCAGGATACACATCTATAATTAATAGGCGCACATCTTAGTTATCAAACACTAGCAGTGATTTGCCCGCTCAATTCGTCAACTCACCTTCGTAGGCATGGCTGATGCTGAGTCCTACGGAAGCCTACAACCTGAAACGCAAATAACGGTTACGAGTTGACTAATACAATAGATATAAGACATTCCAGTTTTCCAGCCCGGATAAACGCGACTTCAAGGGGTCTCATTTCGTGCGTTCGATAAAAAATATATTTTAACCTCATGTTTCTGATATAATCAATCAACTTCTTAGCTTGCTCAAGACTCGTAAAGAAACGCTGGAGAACACAAACCCGAATGTAAGAAATTGCTTGCTCTTTACACGGAAAAGAGAATTGGTGTTCGAAGTACGCCTTAATATTGTGCGAAAAGCCTCATGCTTTGATAGAGGCCACTATATTTCAGGAGAAGTTTGTTTAAAATGAGCCTTTGCATACATCATTTAGAAGTCTCCCGTAGGAGAGTTCGTGTCACTACTTTCAGCCTGTGACTGAACCAGCTAAATAGGACAAAACCTAACGGGATTCTAGATTGTCTCTGGGCTTTGAGTCTTTTGTTTTTGAACACGACACTGAAACAAACGTACGCCTATTAAAGCAAATGAGCGTAGTAAACGTCTAATTTCAGAACAGCACAGGTACAAGGATTTCTCTTAGCCCAGAATAATATCGAGATACCGACTGTGCGTCGAAATAATTTGACACGACTATCCCCTCAATTTTTGAGTGCCGGGTTAGTGTTCAGAAATTTATTAAATTCTAGCTTTAACATTGACTGCATGCTTTACTTCATTGGAGCAATTTAATCGTGGAGCCTCTTCATTACTTATAACAAGTATCAAGAAATTCCAAACAACAATCTCGTACAGATAGAGACACCATTCGGCACAAGACACACACGCGCTTCTGTATATTAAATTCGGCCAACGTTCATCGACAAAACTTCTCTACTTTCACGTCCTGTGTTCAACATGCAGCATTTATAACTCGCAAAGAGTTAGGTGTCTTCCTACATCTAGCTTCTATTGGGCTGAGACAAAAACCCACCCAATATCGCTGTGTGGACAGCATATTCTACGCATGTTTTAGACAACGCATCTGTCTGCGAATTCTAGCACTCCATTCCGCTTGGAATATAGTAACACCAATGTAAATAACAGTAGCTCCGAAGACGCCTCCATTCTATGTTTGGTTAATAAATAATACAAAGCAATTCAATAGAACATGATCTCCTGAAGAAGACGGAGCCATCTGGGCTTCCAAGTCTGTCAGTCTGATTCCGTACGGCCAACCTACCAATTTTACCCAGGGGCTAATTCCTTCACCCGATGACGACTCGAGCTGTTGTCTCGCCAGCCAGATTCAGCGGGCCAGAGCCGCACGCCGGTTCGGTTCGACGACGTCGTGGTTAGGCTTTCCTGGTTCCGACCCACGAAACCCCACCGGGATGGCTCAATGCAGAAGCTCGGGGCACATACACGCTCCGATATCCGAAGCGGCCAGTGGGTGACGTCGGTACGCGACGGCGCATCGGGCACACACCCACCGGGTGGCAGTCACGTTTTCGCCGGGCTCGATTATCTGTGTTAACTGGTTGTCACTCCGTCGCTTGCCGTATCAATAGACTGTCCCGCGAATAGAAACCACCATAGAAAACACAACGCCATCACCACCGGCTGGTGCCACTGAAACAACCACCGGTTCCAACATCAACAACAACACCGTCCAGCGGCCCAGAAGTTCGTGTTCTGTTTACTAACAGAGAGGAGCAGACGAATGGCGCGCAATAACCACTCGCAGCTGTCGGGTCCGGTAATTTGGGATGCTCGCGTGCGTCGTGCTCACGCGCAGGTTCACGAGTGCGATGCTCGCTAATAAACAGTTGAATCGATAGGGTTTGACTTACGAAGCAGTGGGAAAGCGATAACGTAGATGGTAAATGTTGGCTGAGGGTCGGCCGTGGTAACGTGGCGGTATAGGTGTAGGTGTAGCTCCAAAGGGGAAAATGAAATTAGCCTTGTAATAACTGAGTAAAGGATATAACCGACAATTGTACTTTTTTATGATAAACCAGCTCAATTCAGTCTATGTTAATTTACGCGTGATTACAAAGAAATACGAAGGCGACGCAGTCGACATTGAATATTGGCTTATAGTCAGCCATAAAAAAGTTCCGTTGTCATTATAAACATAATCGTGTTTAGTTGATTTGCATCGCCTACAAATAATTATACTCGTGTACGAAAATAAGTTTATTAAATCGAGTTAAATAGAAATGACTTAATTAAGGAGTAAGGCGGCTGCAATATTTCAGTTAACTGAATGGTGTTATTCGCCGTTAAACAACCGAACGAGCTTCTAACGGACGATGTACAGTAATACGAGTTTAAGTTAAGTTGGAAGAAATAGCGTCATTAATGAACTATGCGAGGATAGGTATTTTGATAAGAAGAGGGAAAATTTAAAAGGAACGTTTCACGATCAGTTTGTGTTGTTGCTTTATTAACTGATTGTTAGCCGCTTTCAAAGTGCAGATGTGGCAAAAAAAGAACGTTACAACCGTCTCTGGTTAAGAATAAAGTCGAGCTCGGTAGCTTGGCGCATTCGTATGCGCCTAGCGACTGGAAAAGACACGTAGGTGCACGGGTTCGATCCCCGCTGGTGCAAATTTACATTTATATGGGGTCCGTCTTACGAAGTGATGCAAAAACTGCTACCGTGGACGTTAAATGTTGGCTGATGGTCAGCTTTGAAAATATTTTTGGTCTAGAATAAAAAAGGAGTTCTCCGTTTATAGATTTAAGATATATAGGTACGGAGTTCTCCGTACCTGTATACTTTTTTAGGGCTGACCATCAGCCAACATTTAACGTCCACGGTACCACTTTTTGCATCACTTCGTAACACAGATCCCTTAAATGTAAATGTGCAACGGCGGGGATCGAACCCGTGCACACAAGTGTCTCTTCCGATCGCAACGCGCACACGAATGCAC
>MNPL01011735.1:52850-66618 GCA_002081605.1 Tropilaelaps mercedesae
CATTTGAGCGCGACATTTTCGGCCAGAGGAAGTAACAAATGATGCCCAGCTGCCTTAGGCTGCCCAACCGAGTTCAGCCGTTTTGACATGGACAAATTTGCGTTGATTTGGGTGCAGTTGAATTTGGTAGTTGTTGCGTAGACAGTTGTAAATAGCGAAATCACAGGCGTTTGGCAAAACCTAAAATACGATCGCTCCTTTAATGGTTCTCCATTGCTGTCACTCCGTTTCGTTTTAACTGAAGCGTAGTGTTACATTCAATGCGAAATTACTAGAATAGGCTTATCCGATGTTTGAAAATCACATCGTTGATTATATTAGAGTGGAAACGTCGCACAGTACGTTCATGAATGATTTTCGGAGTTTTTACGCCTCGTTTTTCTTTATAAGTGTTAAATGAAATTAGAATTGAAATTTTTTGACGACTCTCATCTATTTACATTTCGAACCGCTTTGGTATTACTTTGAGCAGATCGAAGTGCGTAAAAAGGCGCGGGATTCGAACCATGAAGATGCCTACTGATATGTGAAGGTCACTGTATATTACACGCCCATAATAATGATAGGACACCGGGGCTTTGCGAGTGACACTAATTTAGCAATGGCGGCGTCTTATAATTGACAGCCAGATAGTCTCGTGTGATGTAGCGTGGTTTATCGTGAACAGTCATAGATTGCTACACCAAAGTATTCTAGCGATGAGCATGAACTCAAAAGCTAAATGGCGGCCCTATAGCCTGATCAAAATACAACATTATTGAAAGCGTTCATGGGAGCCTCGCTTCCCATTCTTCCCAACAACAACCAGGATTCAATAACGGCACGTCAGTAGAAATCCAATACATCGATAAACAGGATACGTTATCACCATTATGTCATACGTTTCCACTGTTTACGATGTGTACGTATTTTATTTACGGCAGTATTTTACTCGCGGCTACCGTAATCAACTCAAGTAGGGGATAATCAGTGGACGGTGAAGTTCACTGGAGTTAGGTTAAGCCGTTATAGCCCAAGTATCAGCGCAGTACTGTATTTCATAATTGCACATACAATTGACACATTTACAATTGCAGTTAAAGATGGTCATGTCACAATAGAAGGAAATTAATCTAGGTGTATTCCCCATGGACAAAACTGGACGTCGATTTCATGGGCACGGGAAAACAAGTGTTGGAGATCTTCCTGCTATAGAGGATTTGTGCTTGCTGGATATTCTTTATGCGTGAAGGGAGCGTCAATACAAATAATTAAAAGAAAAGTGGTATTTATTGTTATTTCTTACCAGTTTATTGTAAGGTGTCGAGCTCGATGGCTTGGTGCATTCGTATACGCGTTGCGACTGGAGGGGACATGTAGGTGCACGGGTTCTATCCCCGCCGGTGCACATTTACATATATATGGGGTCCGTCTTACGAGGTAATGCAAAACTGCTACCGTGGACATTAAATGTTGGCTGACGGTCAGCTTTAAAAATATATAGTTTACTGTAAGATAACACGGCAAGTCGGGGCTGAGTAAGCTGAAGTTATACCTCCTGCGGCGATTGCAATGTATGCACATAATAGCTCCGATCATTACTGAACTGAAGCTCACTGATTTTTTTGGTAAAGCTCTTATAACAAATATATCTGTGCTTACCATAGAATGGCGGGTTAGGCGTTGACGAATGACAGCCACGAGGCTTCTTATTGACATTCTGTTAAGCGGTATTTAATTCCTTGATAGATACTACATGGTCTTAAAGATAAAGGTAACGCGAGAAACTTCACTCTATCGGATAGGAGATTTCCATGCCCGACGCACAACAACCCACTGCTACATTTACAGGCAACGAACTGTCACGTGCTCTGCTCGAAGGGAGTTCTCTTCTACTATTCGGCCGGACGCAAGGCTGATCAGTCCGAGTGTGTTGTCAATACGTACTACGTCGGATCTAAACAGGTAAAAATAGAAACGAAAAATAGCGATTGTAGGTTTGACAGCTTTTGCACCGTCTCAGGCGCCTGACGCGCAGATTAAATCAGGAGAATTTGCGTCTGAGCTGTGAAATATACTGAATACGTTAATTCATTTTTAAGTTTGTGTCATGTACATCACGTGAAATTGTGTGCCATTTCGCGCCAAAAGTGATGTATTATTGAGGGGTTTAGCCACTACGTGGCACGGCTTCCCGTAATAGCTTCCTGTACGGTCCGTGCGTATTAGTCTACCGTTACGCCTTATGGAAAATTTCGCAGGTATAATAAAAAGAGGTTTAGTGAGCATTGCCTATTGAATCTGTCAGCGGGTATACACGTCTATGAACGACGCTTATAAAACGAAAGGATTCAAACACACATACGATTGCTAGTACAACGGTTTACAGCAACGAACTTAAATAAGTTCTTTGCTGGCGGCATTGCCGACCGCGCTAGCGTTCGAATCGATGCTGATTGCCAACGGTCTCACTTTATTAACTGTGCCGTGCCGGCATTGGCCCATAACATAGATCCAAGTAGGCTTGACCGGAAGGATGACATCTTAATCACAGCCGTCTTGGAACCACTTTTTCTCCGGCAGATCGAATTCACCCGGCCCGGTACGTGCTCCAAGGGCAAGTGCGTTGCCTTGAACATGTCCACCACCGAAGATCCTTCTCCTTCTAGGTTACCCAGAACGCCAACAACCATCTCCATAACAAGAACATTCGATGCCTCTAACAGCACAATGTACGTCTACAGCTTTACTACTTCAAATAGCACTGGGCAATACTCTTGTCGTGGGTAGGAATGCAATAGCTTAACTAATACGCTAATGTTGCTTGAGGGGCACCCGGCAAATATTTGGTGTCGATAAATTAGAACGGAGTAGTTAGTAAATTGAGATCACATATTTCGAAAGGCGGTGAAAATTCGCGAACTTCACGAACTTAACTTGATTCAAAGGTTATTTTATTCAGTGCCCAATGTGGCTTATGAGAAGGTAAGGGAGATGCTAAGCGCTAATACGCATGCATTTATAAGACTGCATGTGTCTATGTAACATGTTTGATAACGATTATCAGGTAAACGAATAGAAGCTACCTAAAAATGCATTGTGCTAGTGCCGTTCATAAATGATTTGAATAATGCAATCTGGCTTAACTTTATAGTATTTTTCAAAAGACTGACGGAAACAATTAGTAAGGCGTACAAATTTGTGGTGCATGCTTTACATTAAGTTGCAACTTTTCACGAAAAATTGATAGTGAGGAATCAGTAGCATTTTTCAGAGTTTTAGCTTAAAATGCATTTAGTCATTGAGCGGTACAGTTGTGTTTGGTTAGCGTAGGTGTTATAAATAATTATTATTATTTATTGAAATAGAAAGCAAGACTGGCTATAGCTTTGCATTTATTTACTCTAAGCTCACAAATACGGTTGCGTCGTCTCAACCCACGTTGGTTTTTGACACAAATCTTTTTAAGCTTCCGGCCAGTCACAACTTTCGGTACAACTTTCCTTTTAATGTGGCCTAATATGTTCCCATAGCCATAGTGCTGATAGCAACTATATGTCATTTAAACTCCTTTCACTGAAACGGTGCTTGGATACACCCAGACTCCAAGTCTAATGGCTTTAGCAACGTCCAGGGCAGAAGAAGCGATTGTCGATTCAAATCATCACGAATCGGCATTTAGCGAGGCCTCAGTCGAAACTACGGAACTTCCCCAGAACGCGATGAACACAACGGGAGCGGTGCGACGGGCTACACGAGGACTTGACCTTCTCGCACGAAGATCAAAACCTCTCGCACAAATATTGCTACACGCAAGGCAGTAACAGGTGCGTCGCTATAGCAAACGTCGATATGGAAGTAGCCCGATTTCGAACGCAAAACATGAACAGATTTCTTTAAGCGTCCAGGTCAGGCTCATCGAAGTAAAAACCATTCGCTGCGAAAGTTTTGTCCCCTTGTAGTTGATGCCCGATGGCACGTCCGAATTTTGTCGCTTAAGCAGTTGCATCACATTTTCTGTCTGACAGGCGGGGAAGCGTCATCGGATTGGAGCTACTTGGCCAGAATGTTTTTCTTTTGGAGCGCTGAGAGCGTTTTCTACGCTACGGAACTGTGCACTCGCGATCGTTAAATAGCGAAAAATGAATTACTAGGAGGCAAGAACGATGTTTGGCCAATCGCCGTGTACGCAGCAGCTCTTGTAAGATGGCGTGGATGTAACCGCTGCTTGAATTGTATCGCAATTGGTTGTGCCGGTTAGGTCGGCATTATGCCTAGCTGGAGGAAACGTACGTAGAGAGTCATTGTCTGCTAGACTTTGGTGCTCCACATGGGTTTGTTTTGCCTACTATCTGTGTAGTGACATATTCTTTACAGTAGACCTTGTCTCACGCCAGGGCTCATCATTATAGTAATAGCGAAACAATGACCTTTGTATATATTCCGCGTTTAAGTTTACGGCCACAATTGTACTGTTATTGGAGATTTCTGCCGAACATGAACCACCCGCTGTATGTGTCGAGCAAATGTACTTACAGGCATTCAATACAATCTATAAGACATCGAATTGCTTATTTCGGCCGAACCACAAACACGCATGTCAGTTACGGCTAGCAATGACGATCAAAATTGAACACTGCATTTTGCCTACGTAAGTCTTTAGCTGACTCCACAGAGTTACTAAAAACTGCAATAAAAGCCGGTAATGATGTTATCGTGTCCGTTCGCTTGTTTTTGTTTCCAGCAATCGTTTGTTCTTTTCGTAGATTACCAAGGCTTGAACATTACCCTATTTCGCATGCCCTGTGTCTACCATTTGTGCATTACACTATATATTGTTTCGGCGCATGCAAGTTGAGGCGCTGGCGTAATGCCTCGGCATTAACGGCTTCCATAGGATGATACTATGACCGGTACATTAAAACGCGAAAATAAACGTGAAGGATTTTTCAGGCTTCTTAGGATTATAGTCTAAGTTACATAGCTCAAAAGGAAGATCGACCAGTCGAGTAGAGCTTCATTAAAGCTAACAGAGGCGTACATATACCTATTAGAAATATTAGATATATAGATATTACAACATAACTTGTGCTTCATTACAACAATATTAGCTGTCACGCGCATTACCATAGCATCCATTAGTCGTAGCAGACGTACGAATCTTCTCAGCAGACTTCATCGGCTCAAGAAATCGAGTGTGGGAGCCTCTCGTGTTTAAAACGACGTGAACCGAGCCGTAGCTCTGGGAGACATTTACGGTTATTACGGGTGACGAACTGATGCGTTTAAATTGTACGGCGACAACAGAAGCGACGCCCTTTTGCGTTGGCCCATTTTATACGCAGATGCCGGCATCCTCTGCCGAAGAAGCTCAGTCGTTTACTCGCTCCAAGTATGAGGTAGTGTCGGCTCCTCCGCGCGGTCGACTAACTTGTTCAGCAACGGCTTTACGTACGCGACTGAACTGAGAAAAAGCTAAATAGAAGTGAGCATTTTAAAACAGAGTGATGGAAAAAAGGATTTCTAATCGATAAACAAGTATCGGCAGCTGAATATTCCTCTTCGCTATGCAACAACTATGTACGGACTTTTCAACATGGTGAGTGCAACTTCTTAGAGTAAAAACGTAACCAAGTACAAGTAATGCGAGGTAACCATTGGACTACTGCGGTTCAGAGCGAACGCGGCAGCCAGTGCTACAAAAGTGATCAAAAAAACATTGGAAAGATAGGTCTGTACCATAGAGAGTGCATTTTAGTTAGCGAGGTCGAACGTTTTTGATCATTCCAAGAGCGATAGCAAAGAATTAATAGCTAGAATTAATAGCAAGCCTACGACGAGGCCTACAATAGCCTAGGATAGAGTGTAATAGAGTCAGCGTTCCAAACGCTGAGCGCAAACTCAAGTGGACTTTTGTTAAGGGTCGTCTCGTCAAATATGTACCCGTTAAAGGGCCGACCGTTGTAAAATCTCAAAAGGACTGTACGCGTAGATTTACTTCCAGTCCATGTGCGATCGCCTGCTTCCTTTGCTGCAATCAAGGCGTTAACGTTGTTGCGCCTATTCGATACAAGTGTGGGCGGGCAGGCCAAATGCAGTCATCTCGTACTCTAATCCAATACGTAGTTCAGTTACTTCTTCAGTTTAGCAAAATGCAGCCCGATTCCTCTGCATGCTCGGGACACTTATTGGCGTTTTCTCCCTAGTGAATCAATCCAACAATAAAGAATTCAAATAAACCAAGCGGTCGTCAGGTTGCCCTCAACAGCGTTATCAGCTCGAGGCTTTGACTGTGCACATGTTAGTTTTTCGTGCTGACAACGCTACTGAAGAAAATCCCGATTGCTCGAAAAGCGGTCAAGGCGAGCGGATCGCGCTTAGATTTATATTCCTATGCCAAAGCCTTTTCACAACAAGACTAATCCGTACTCCGGGTCATGCTGATTGTATACGCTTAGTTTATGCTATGCCTATTGCAATTATATAACTACATCGTTTTGATCGGTGTATCGTTATTAAACATTGACGTAAATGAATAAGCGTGCAAGATAACAACCAAATGCGTAGGAATGGAGCATGACCACAGTGCGTTCCTGTCGGAATGTTCGCTCGTTCCTTGTGTTCCTACATTCTCCTGTGCGACGAATGCAAAAATGTCGAAGAAAATCCTCAAATTGCAGATGTTCTAGTAAAATTTAGCTGTACCGTGTCATTATTATCAAGAATAGTAAGAAATATTGAGTCCTGCTGGTTCAAGACTCAACATGCCGCAAACACCTAAATTCTCGCTGTTTATAAACATGAAAATGTTTATAAATTTCGTTTTTTAGATGCCCCACAGCATGGATGCCATTTCCGTTACTTGCCAGGGGAGCCATATTTCGTTAGAAAAATATCAGAACCATTTGTCTCGACTCGAGTACTTTTTTTTTGTTCTTCAGAGGTTAAGGGCAAATTCTCATGGCGACCAAGCTAACGTCTAGGTATATTCCTGGTAGTGTCAAATTCTTACTGACTAAACCCCAAACTGACTTGAAATACTTGGTACTTGGGACGTTGATCGGAATTGTTTGTACGAATATTTCAGTCAATATCTTGCAGGGACCAGCGTATGACGTATGTGACGCCCTTGTCTTCTCCCTCGGTTTGTACTCTGAAATTGCTCTGCGCCCAATCTTCTCTACCGCCGTTCTCTGAATTAGTGCTGAAATTCTAGCTCTCTCGAGGCGGTCCTTCTTCCTAAGCATTTTTTCCGCTAGGTTCTGTTCCTTCAACCAATTATCTTTTCTTTTGCATAAGTAGGTTACAAAAGCTAATATTCCGCTGCGTATGACCCTTTTGAGTTCCACGTCTGCTGCCTGCTGGCGTATGTCATTTAGTATTTCGCAGAACGCTAGCGTGTGTAAAGCATCATCTTCCTGTCCAGTTGTACATAAAACATATACATGGAAGGGGACCTTTCCAAACCTATGTAAGTAGGACTGAAAGTCCCCGTGACCTGTGATGAATTGTGTCAGAAAGTAGTCCAGTTTCACGCCCGGTTTTCCTATCCAGACCTTGATATTCGGGACGGGGTCCCGAACAGTTGCCCCCGGAGCCATTTTGGGGATGTTTTTCCATTCTGTTTGCGAGGCGGCTATAGTCTTCTCCCAAACGCATTTTCTTTTCATAAACCCTCTGTGACGTTGCTCAGCCTTAAGGTCACAAGGTGCGGTCATGCTAGAAGAAGTGCGGTTTGGGTATTGACTGTTCTATATGCCTGTGCTACTCATATGGCTAATATGCGTTGTGTTTTACAGAGAACTTTTCTGATAATATTATCGATTCTACCACAGAAATTAGCATTTTGCGTTTTCCTTCCATTAGACCATGTATGTTTGGCATTAGCCTGGCAACACCCGCGGCTGCTTCGGAGGCCTTAGCTGACGCTATTCTGACATGTGCGGTGCCCGTTATGGCGCAACTCAAATGTGCACCAAAGTATCGCGCAGTCTTTCCGATTTCGATTCTTTCAGAGCCGATTCTGATGTCTAAGTCTGGGCAGTTCTTTCTGTCTATGTATAGGATGGCCTCGCACTTGGAAGGCGCTTTCCAGGCCGTGTTTTGTCATCAAAAGTTCGATCTCACCCAGAACTAAATTTGAGTTTATTTGCAGTTCTTCCGGCGCTCGCGCTTGTATGGTTAGAGCGAGGTTACCCGCATAAGCAGTCAGTTCTACACATGACGGAAGTCCCTTAGTTTAAGTACTCCGTCGTAACCTATGTTCCATGATAGCGGACCGAGTATAGAGCCTTGGGGTATTCCTGCGGACATTACGAAGTCTTGTCCGTTACACAGAGTCTGTTTTCTTTTGATATAATTTGAAACTATCTTGATAAGGTAGTTTTGTTTCTTTTTTAGCATACGAAGAGTAGTTATCCATGGGAGGCTGTTGAATGCACTTCCAACGTTTAGTAATACAGTCATGCATAAATTCCGTGCTTTGCTAGTGGATTGGTGGATGGTTTCCGTTCTGCTAAACGACCCTATGAATTGCAGTCAAGACTGATCTATTTTTCCTAAAGTCATATTGAGCCATATCCGAGGGCAGGCTATGTTCTTCTGCATGCTGTCGGAGCAATGGCCTCAAACATTTTCGCTGGAGTACCCATCAGGCAGATGGGTCTGAAGGATCCGTTTTCTTTTGAAATCAGTATTACTTCGCCGCTTTTCTAAATCTCAGGAAAAATCACCTCCCTAGAGAGTCTCGTCGCGTCTTCAGCCACCAGCTTGGGATACTCTCTAAACAGTACCTTTGTAGTGGCGAGGGTCTCCCATCCGAGCCTGGCGACTTCCCTGTTTTCATTTTTTCTCCCTCGTTCGTGACTTCCGCGGCTGTCACTTCCGGTAGTTCATCATTTCCTTCCTCGAAAGACGGATCTGTCAAAATCCGGATGTGCTGGAAGAAGTTTGGCCAGTGCAGCTGTCACTTCGCCCGTCGAGATTTGACTCGGGGGTTTGTCTTTAGCCGACCCCTAATCAACCTGTACGGCCGCCCCCACGGGTCTGAGTTCGTCAAAGAACATTTTCCAGCGTTTGTCTTTATTTTGGGACATCTCTTTACTAAAACTTGAGACGAGCATTCGATAAGTACTCGATACTTATCCGTTCTCATGAAGCGTTACTAAAGCATCGATTAGACCCAGCAGGCAACGTGCATCAGATAAAACGGTAAAACTACTCTAGTCTGAGGTAATTGTCTGAAGTCACTCAGAACCGCTAGATCAAGCAGAATGTACAGTGCGAGAAGATTCCGCAAAAATACCATTACTACTCTAAATTTGTTTCTGCCGCCAGAGAGAGGTCGTAGGTCCAGTTTGTTTTACGCCACGAAAAATACAATCTGTCTTTCCAATTCTTACAATTCTTCAAGACTTAACAATTAGTTTATCGCTCAGCCAGAACATTTTTGTCAAAGCCTTGTTGACGCATTTACTCGGATATCGCGACGCTGCCACCTGACAATGACACTGACAAACCACAACTGGACGGTCATTACATGTTAATTTCAGTACAACTTGACCTAGCGCGCGCTGAATTCTGTTTACTGATATCGGATTGGCGTCCGTATGCCGTAAGTGGAAGAAAAATTGTAATGCCAGACTTTTGCCTTGGCGAGAGTTTGGGGCTAAAAGTTACACAGCTAGATCCACACAGACGGCCAACACGACAATTTTTTTGTTCCTAAGAAACTTTGGACGTTTTACGTCACGTTTTGGTCGTGTCGACGGGACAGGCAACACGTTCTTAAAATAGGATATAAAGCAAAATCAATGTATTCAAACCCACGACGCTGTACACGTTGCTCTGAATTGAGCATTCTTAATGTAGGGGCAGTCTTAGTGACTCCTCATTTCCTGCATTAATTTTTTCCGCCAGCTATTTCGCTTGAAGCCCGCAAAAAATATTAGCAAAAAGTCAGAATTTCATATTACCAAATAATTTGTATTAGAAACTGACTGAGTTTATTTCACACTAATCAGCGTTTTCTCTACGTGTCAACAATCATCTCAAATGTGCTATTTTGACAAACAGCTTACCTTGCCATGACAGAAACAACATTGACGTCTTCCTCGAAATGACAACCATTGTTGAGTTAGAATACAAGCAACAATACTAACGCTTGTTGCAGTTCGAAAAAACCGCGGGAACTGCCTGCCTTTATAGTGGCTTCATGGTGACAGAGGGGCCGTAGGTATCTTTATGGAAAAGCCTATTGAGTTCTTGTTCACTGTATTCGAAGGACAAAGTAACATTTCATGATATTGTGTTATTGGTTAGTTAACCAGCTACGATTGTAATCACAACTACAATGTCAACGTATATGATCGACAGCTATGTGTAAATAACGCACCTTCGCGCAATGATTTTGACCTTATTGGTGCCTGACCCGCAGCGAGCCATCGCTCGTGGGTCTAACGCGCAGGGTACTGTAAAAGGCACGTATCTGAAAAATAATTGTACGGCAAATATACTCAATAGACATTTGAACATAAAATACCCTGATTCACGTTCATTGTAATTCCGCCCGGAAAGCTGCGCTACAAAACGTACATGTTTAAAGATTGGCGCCATAACGCTTGTCAGCGTTTGGAGACGCGATGGCAAATGTTCACGACGAACATAGCAGCACGAAATCGGACCCCAGTGGCTTATTAGACCGACCTTGATTCGGCAGGAAGTCTATAGACCGGTTTGTCCTCCGGCTGTTCTCGGCTGTCGACGAAACAGCGCCGGCGATTAAACGGGCGCTACATTGGCCCAACGCTGTCCTAGAAGCTGTAATTGGAGATGTTTTTCGACTGTCTCGTCCTCACGGCAGGCACCGTTGCCTTCTCTCCTGGCCCCGGGAAGCAAAAGCGGAGGGGTTGAGCTGAAATAGATCGGTGTAAAGTTGGATCCCTTCTTCAGTGCTGTCGTGCGTTCGTTCTTCACTCGACTCTCGGTCTCGGTCGCCACAACGTCCGCCATGGTCGCAAAATTGATAGTGATTTCTTTCATCTCGTGTATGAGCTTGGTGCATACTAGCCATGGTGAGACCCTTTCTTTTGGGTTTTTTTTTTTGTTAATTTGATTGCTACTAATTTGTCGCCATTACAACCCTCAGATGACAGAGTAATGTTACGACGAAATTGACGAAGATCGCCTACTTGGTTGCAGTCGAGAGAGATCTTTTGAGAAGAGCGTAAACTTCTTAGCACATATCCACGATGCAGTCTGTCCAATAACTGAGCGTCTAGAAGAAACGCCAGGGATGGATTTACTGGTCAGGTAGCAGGTGTTTTACGAGCTCTGTGGTACGCTGACTTTTCGCGAGCGAATTATTAGTTATTGTGTTTTTTTCTTCAATATTCGTTTGATTTTTTTGCCAGCGGGCTGACTCAATCTATTTTATCGGCATTGTCCGACCACGTCTAATTGTGAATTGAAATGTCTCGCTACCGGTTCTGGCGTGCAGCAAACGTAACGCCTAATCATCGGATTATCTTACGAGAGCTTCGATTGTTGATGTCGTTTTAGCAGGCGCATATCCACATAACGAGGAAATCACCGTATGATGTATGGTCGCTGTACGCATTAAACTATTGAACGCTTTGCTAGGCTATGTTTAGGTACAGGGTTGTTGAGCGAAATCCGTAAAGCAGCCGCGTTCTGGGGCTGATACGGAATCGGCTACAGAAATGTATCATGTCGTTTTCGGTCTAGACACGATCCGCGATTACCTCCTTCCGGTACAGATAGCTTTCGTGCAGCATGCATGGCATCGCGTTACCATATTCCATCGCCATCGGGGGTAAATGAGAGCAATTCCAATAGGGATAAGCAGGTGTTCAGCCACACTCATTATCGGTATCAAAAGAATGCCCCCTACGAAGAACAAGCAAGTTTTTTCGTCGTAAATATGAGCGACAATATTGTAGGATCTATTTTTTTCAGATTTGTAGGCCTCCTATGCATCGGTGTGATCGGGAATAGGCTATAATGAAAGGAAGATAGTGAATTGAAACATACGAATACCCTTGTATGATGAGCAAATTCTTTATTCTCTATGAGTGAACACAAGATTAAAGAAATATATATATATATATATATATATTGCGAAATTAAACCATAAATAATTTTTGCTTAGGCGCTTTGGATCCGGAACTTATGAAATTATACACGGCTCATAATCTGACATATAGCTGTCTACCGTACGTAACGAAGGCAACCATAGCAGCCTGTGACTGCATGGCCTGCAATCGGGATATGCAGAACTTCAAGGACCAAATGTGCAAGGTACATTCACATCATACTCGGCCAAAGCATGGATTTTTTACAAAGCTTTGTTCTATCAGCTAAAGTTCTTGTCACAATGAATTACATATTGGTTGCACCTTAGAATTCGCTAAAATATTATCATAATTTAAAAATTTCTGATGATGTATTCAATGACTTTCTTATACTTGCGATTTCTATTATTATTATATGTTTACTCTTGTAATCGGTAAGCGAAAGAAAGCGTGACTACGAGGGTCAGAAGAGACTTCTGAAGCAGCTGACCGACTTGAGTAGGATATGTAGATCTAACGTGAGGTGATTTTTATAACTCGTTGCTGTTTTTGATTTTTTCAGTTCTTCGAAGAGGCCCGAAAAAAGGGAAAAGGTGATCATCTAAACCCAGCCCTTGTTAACGTCTGCACGTCCAAAGCCGTACGTATCATAAAACACCGAATAAGAGAGACGAGAGGACATCGTTTTAAATGAGAACTGCTCTCGCCGATTCCAGTGCGTTCTGTTTTACTTAGACCATGCTTGGCTCACCCAACGACGGAGCATTATATATCTGAATAGCGCTTATTTTAAGTAAATTTTATTTATTCAGTAATCTATCTTCAACGTTGAAAAGGTTATTATTTTTGGGGTCCCTACTATTTTGCAAATCATAGCCCTCGAAGCTTTTTCATGGTTTGTATTGACAATTCACGCAAGTACGACCCGTTCGGATATTATGACGACTTAGGCAGAACAAGAAAAAATAGCAGTTTTCATATTCTGACTCAACGCGAACACCGACTACAGGCGAGATTTTAATTAATCGTATCGACTCGTTGGAAGCACTTGTAAAAAACGCCTCTTATAAAAAAGGAATGAAGGTATTAGAAGGTTTATTTGATGGATGCGTCTGTTCCATTGTTAGTTCTACGATTTCGGTCCTCTTTGCAGATCTGTCAAGATATACCGAACAAATGCTGCAATCCATCTGATTCAACCCCGAAGTACGGTAAAGGATGTCCGCTGTGTTTGCCCGCGGTGAAGTGTAAGTTATGCTAGCGTGTACACTGCGGATGCTCGCTCGCGGATACGCACTTGGTGGATCGTCGTCTAGCTATAGCGAAATAACTAAAAGATAACCCGCTCGACATTACCGCTGCATGTCTTACAATTACGTAGATACTTATGAGGGCTAATCAAGAGGTTCCTCAAGCACAAAGAACTAATTCGACTGGCTCGTCGAAGCGGAAATCTTATCATTCCAATGTTCCTGCGCCACTCTTGTGACATTCTGATGGATTGATAAGGTCAACAATGCCACTGATTTACTTATTGCAGCGCAACCAGCGACGAAAGGGCATAATCCTGCCTGCCTTCTAGCGGAATACGAAGCGGCACAAACGCAACCGCCCAACGGAGCGAACTGGAGGGACACGTATGAAGCCTTTGATGCGGTAGGAAACAATTAAGCATATATATATATATATATATATAT
>MNPL01011741.1:11832-32262 GCA_002081605.1 Tropilaelaps mercedesae
ATTTAACATAAAATCTCAAGATACGTAGTTACCAATGTGTTTTCTCTTTTAAAAAGAATGCAAATCGATTACTGTTTTCTATTCCTAGTGGTGATGATAAATAGTACTATCATACGTGTATTTTCTGGCAATAGAATTTACAACTGAAAGATGTGAGCCTTGATATTATCACCAGGTTCATTACTAAACGACGCAAAAATAGGTTAAGGTCTGCGCATTGCCAATTGCAGTTTCTGCCTCTGGCATAGCAGTTTCTGCACTCCGGCATCTCTTCTGTTGGACTTCGTTGACATCCTCTATCTCATTTGAAATGAGAAGAAATATTTGCATGCCTTAGCCAACTGCTCCTAGAGTTTTCCCATTGCTCGTTCCATAAAACCATTACAGGCTTGCTCCTTCTGACCTAACATAACAATTTGTATTCAAATTCATTAATTTGTGGATCCTCACAATGTATTATTTCGCTCTCGTGTGCCTTCCGCTGACCTCAACGGATCCATTTTGCAGAACACATCCTACGTTGGTTGAGTCCAGTCTATTGTATAGATAGTACAAATGAAAGTTTGGGACTCACTTGTCTTCCGCAAAAAGTTTTAGAAAACAGCATTGTGCAAACCGCAGACGATAAAACGAGCAGACCCACACCTCACGGAGCTAAAAACAACCGCGTTCTCTGTGCGCTATCTATCAGCCCATATAGGACAAAAATCGGCGTGTTCTAGTTTTCGTTGTGTATGATTTGACTGCAGCTGTCGGGTTAAACGGCGTTAGGTCATGCTGGACTGAAGACTCACATGCATCTGCGCTATCTTGCCTTCTGCTTGGGTCATTTTTTTGGAGGCGTGATTTATTCACGGGGCGGATCCAAGAGCGACTACGAGTCACCAAATGCGTGACTCAAGTTTATGCTCCAAACCATGTAAATTCATCACAGTCATGCATCCTATGATCTTTCTACCATTTTATAGAGATAACGCATTTCTAGAGATACTTTTCGCATTTTTTCACCATCCTATCGAACTTGTGTCATTACCGTTACAAAATTATGTATGAATATTGAGAGTTGATTTCCTCGAGTATAGCTCATGAGGAGTTGTGAATGTTGGGATCCTAAGACTGTTTTATTATTGCGATTTTACATACAATCTTTTAGAATGTGATTTTCATGCAGTCTAATGATTTAATAAATGAATTGTAGACTTAGCTGTGTCGCTAACAAGTGCGTTACTAACGTAGAGGTGAGGAGTCATGGAGCAAGACCAGCTCCGCAGAGAATTGAGACGTTGTCGAGCAGTCGCTTGGCGTGCAATCGCACTTTTAGAACTAGAGTTTACAACTAGTGTACATGATAACTGTCTTGACGCGTGTTCATTAACCATCCACTCATCCACAACTGTTAATCACTGCACTTTTTGGGTAAAAAATTCAGGTATTTAAACGTCATTTTTAAATAAAAATGTTAAATATGTTGAACAAAATTATTTTTGTGTTTCTGTAAAGACTGTAATAACAACATAAATATTTTAAGAATCTGAAAGAGATTTAGTGGATTGTAAACGAAGCTCGTTCTTAACGGCTTTTTAGCAAAAAATAAAGCAGTTTTTAATGAGAATATATGAAAAACCATCAACATTTTTCCATGAAACACTCCATTATTAAGGACTATATATATATATATATATATATCCACTATTTGGACGCACGTCACAGGCATTCTATGTCATCAAAAAATGTCTCCGTACTGAAGAATTACCCCCTTCCCAGAGAGACATTTTGCTTCTCATATCTTAGTTATTCTGTGCGGTACGCAATGTTTTGTGCGTGAGTTATCTGCACCAGTACGTCGTTACCAGGCTCACATCACGGTAAAGTTTCTGTTAATGTTCAATACAACGTTATCAAAGTTTTGATGTTCTGATTTCACTATCTGGTTTACCAAGCAAATGGATATCGATGCACACATATGGAGGCATCCCTCAGCTGTGCCAGCTACACAGATGACCGTATCCCTTAGTCCAGCCGTCGTGAAATGTTGGCACTGGGTCCGTATGATGGCGTTGTAAAAATTTCGATAGGAACTCTATAGGGGCTTTGAAATAGGTGTGTCAATCACGAAGTGCACAAGATGCTTGCTTCATTTTTACTGTACACTATTGAACTAGTATGGTGTATAGCTAACGACTAAGTGAAATGAAATGGTGATGTACAAAATTTTCAAGCACGCGGTGAGAACGCTAAATGATTATCTCATTAAGTTTATCGGAGCAACCGACAGACCTTATCTACCTGGTGGTAACGTTGAAATTCTCATTCATGAGTAAGTCAATCATTCATAAGTAGCGCACGTTAACTTACGCAACGTAATGAAACTAGCGTTTCCATAAATATTCCTAATTAGAGCTCGACTGATCGGCGGCTACCAATAGCCTTCGCACGCCTGTGGGTTCACGAAAGGATGACAAGGACCTGCAAATACTTTTTCTTCATGTAATTTTTGTACACCTCATTGCAGCATGGTGGACATCAGGGCGAAAACGGTACCTGATAACTATGCGCAAATGATGAACACCTACAAAGTATAGGTTCTTTCATATGAAATTAGCGCGGGAAGTAACGTTTCGAATTTTTTGTTTTGTTTATTTTGCAATCCGATACAAGTTCATTAATAGCCAAGGGAGAGTGGTGGTAAACAATTACAAGTGGTGTAGCAGTAGCTACTACCTAAGCAGGTACGAACGCCTATCCACGCTAATATGTACAATTATAATGGGTTGTTTGTTGCCACGACATTCGTTGAACGGAATACAGGTCACTGCATATGGAAAAATTCGTATGTAGTGATAGGTGTGGCAGTAGTAAACATCTTAAATGTTTTTGTCGTAACGAAAAAGGCATTACATTCTATGCCCCTAAAATTATATTCGAACTAAACACCACAATTGAGTATAGTTCGTTTTCTAGTTTCTTTTATAGTTATGAAGAGCGTCACTTGATGACGGATTTTTGGCATTTTTGGTCTATATCCTAGGTTTGTATTTTGATAAATTTCAGGTAACCAAATGGTATAATTTTAACCAATACAAAACAAGCCTAATCTGTCTTGAATGGTGGTAGCTGCTATTTTTATCCTGGCGGTCGTTTAGTGCAGACGCGCAGTTCTTTGCTACAGTGAGCTCTTCCTACAAATATGTCCTACGAAGCAGAACATAATAAAATATGAGTTAGTTTATTACGATGATGGTATAGAAATTGTCAACCAGTAGACACACTGGCCTAAGTTTAAAATTGAGCGGGGGCCCGTGACTATAACATTAACAACATGATTTTTTAAATTATTTCCAACTAACTTGCCATCAGTTTTTCATCGGGCGTAATTTGTGTGAAATTGCTTGTGAATTACACATTAAGTCAATGTGGATCCGCTGAATCTACACATGACGAAAACGAGTTTCAGTAGGTCTGTTAGCAGTCCACCGAGTAAGATGAGTACGGTTTCAAACAAACCCTGCAAGGCTAAGTGCACACTTTTTGTCTCTAGGAAGTGCTGACCGCGATTATCATAGAAACTGAGGTCAAGAACGTGCAAGCAGATGGATGAAAAGAGACAGATGTAAATATAGGGTAAACAAAACCAAGAAGAGGTTTTCTCGTCAGTGAACGACTCATCCTCAAACGAAGCAGACAGAATCTTCTGGTCGGGAGAGCGCCAAAGCTCCTAAAGCTGGACCGTTTTGCGTACTTATACTACTCATTATATGATGGCTTTAGGTTCGCTGGAGCCGCTATCATGGGTTAAGAATTTTTTGCGTTTGCCTTATATCTAAATCTTCAGTCTCAAATCACTTTCAAGCATTGATTTAAAAATTGCGTCATGCCTCTCAGCGACTTCTGAAAATGCATCCACATCTTACGCTAATATTAGTTTTTCATAGATATTACTTTCTTAAACTTCTCTCCATCTCTTTCTCCCTTTCTTTCATGAGCACTTTCTCCTGGTACTAATCCATCCTGCCGCCCAAATACTAGTCATCTCTTCGTCGAGATTGACGATGTGACGGGCTCTTTATCTTCGCTCTGCGAAGAACTTTCTGCACCCGCACAAGGACGCACCCCCAAACACACGCTCGTCGTTCGCCAGTCGATCAAACGACAGCCAGTCGAGTGGGGTGCCCCGGCTTGTTTGCGTCGCTTGTTTGCTCGATGCGTCCGGCTGTTTCTCCATCGGGCGGTTGTACCAATGGTGGCCGACGGTGCCGCTGTGGAAGATGTTCTATCTCCTCCTCCGTGCGCTCTCTGCGCGTCGCCGGTGGCTCTGGACTAGTCGAGGCGACAACCGTCGCATGAACGCCTGCGACGCGACAACTCAGCTAATGCCGTTTAGCCCTGACGCATTTCGTCAAGCTCCTTGACCGGCTCTGCCAGCCAGCCGGCCACGGGAGTCGAGGATCAAGAGCAAAGGAGAAAGGAGTCCGTGGGCAAGAGAGCTGCCGGGCCAACGCCGAGCGACGAGTACGCCGCGCCAGGAGGGCCAGTGGCCAGGCGGCAGCTAGCCTACCAGGCAGGACTATAGCACCCGGTGCTCGGCGTCAAGCGAACGACTTACTCGACGCATTCCGGCGCGTTCGGCGGCCATATCCTGCCCCCGCTGCATCGCCAGACAAACACAACTGGCCAATGGGACTAACGGCTGTCGTTCCGGTGTTGGTAATCTCTCCTTGTCCCTACTGACGGCCACGACAGAACTCTCTCATCATCGTCTCTGCCGGCGCGACCTTCTCGTCAGACCGTCGCGGCGTCGCCGTCGTGTTTTGTCCGCCGTCAGACAATAGACACAACCGGAGACCCGACCGGCGTGCAGGCAACACGCAGTGTGGGTGTCAGTTTTGTTGTGGTTAAGTTGCTGAACTACTGGATCACCGAACTGCCACGTGGGCCAACCGCCTGATCTACGGAGCAGTTGGAGTCGTACGGTGCTGAAACAAGACCGACATCGGGATATCGAAAGGGAAAAATTGCGGATTTTCGCTGTTGTTCTTGTGTTCCGCCCGCCGTTGTACTCCGCTTCTGGCTGCAAGACAGTACACGCTGCATCCTTCTAGTGTACGCTCATGCGCTAGGTTATTATATTTGCGCTTCTCCGTAGGTCTAGGACAGGACCTCTGAACGCCTAAGCCGAAGTACGTTGGCAGTAGCGCTTGGTGAACAGCTCTTAGCAGACCACTCGTTCAATTTCTTTAGTCAAGCACTTTTGTAGACTTGTTTCTTGAAAGTAAAAAATCAATAAAAACAAAAAAAAAAAAGCCATCACAAATAACTGGTGTCGCTACTGAAAATTCGAGCGTAGCAACTATACCAGCAGTCGTTTTGTTTGTACCAAGTGAATGCGGTATACGCGTAAGGCAAACAAATCTAGAAAACACGGGTGCGTCCTCAAATACCATCGGATACAACGTCGGGAGTGGCCATTAATCGACGGTTTACCTCACTGTTTAGTGGCGTCACATCTGCAAAAAAGTGATATAGCCCGAATAATGTGTTGACAGGCGCCAAGTTGTTCTGTGTATTGTTAGACATATGCGCGTCGCGCGTTAAGGCGAGTAGGTACCAGTCTACTGCAAAGGCAAGGACCTCAGTGAAGCAATCAAGCGATTTCTAGGACAGCGTCCGTTGGAACGAGGAAGGTCTGCGAGGTCCAATGTAACTCGTGAGGGTCTTCCGCCGCAACAAACTCCACACAAGGTAAGCGCTTAAGCGTTGCATACGTATCTCCGTACAGTCCATCACGCGAAGTCACTTTTTCGTCTGAAATCGATTCCCGATGTCCTTTCCCACACGGCGTTGACGAAGTCGCTTAAATCGGTGTCACCACTCACATCGCCGCTAAGAACATGAAACAGGCGATAGCTCTTCGAGAGGTCCTCAAGCTGTCAGCGATTGTTGTACTTCCAGTCTCGTGTGTCAGTTTGTGTGTATGTATTTCACCGAGCGTTGATCGTCTGTTGCCTTATGGAGGTGGTCATCACCGAAGCTCTGATCGCTGGGGGCTCATGGATTGATTGATCGTTCGGGTGTTGGAGGATCTCCCTACGGAGCGATTCTGTCGTCGCGCCTTGCCGCCTAACTCGGGGCTGTCGACAAACGTCTCCCCGAAACAAGACGTTGCGGTGTGTCGAGTTGTCGCACCGTCGTTTGAGCGGTCGAGGTGGCCAGCGGTCTGGTCCGTATGGGAATGAACAGTTACGGTAGTAGCCGTAGGCGCATCAGCAGGAAGAGATGACTGTCAGACAATGGCGCGTAGTTGACTATTGCTAAGCGACGGAGTCTGAGGTGTCCGTGTTTCCCTCCGTAGAAGAGAACTGCGTTAAAGAACACGGTTCATGATTTTACTCGGCCGTCTCGACAACTGCCGGCTTAGACGAGAAACTCTGCCAGCACTTTAGCAATTCTATTTCACCGTTTGATATCGCCGAAGCGCGTCGGTATGTGTAGCTCTGCGCCTGCACGACTTTGCCATCCCCATGAGTTAATGAAAATAGTTGGCTGAGAGAAATTGAAAATGTTTCAGTATACAACGAAGGCACGGTACCTTGCTGTGAGTCCTCGAGTTTCGTCTAGTTATGCACAGCACCATGACAGATCCCTGCATATCATTAAGGAGCTATAGGAGGTTTCTTGTTTCCCAGTCGCGTTGTTTGGTACCTTTTTTCCGCTGTACGCTTATTGACAAGAGATACACGTTTGATATGTAGCTTACGAGAGTATAGATTGCGTTGCTGTCCTCTGAAGTGATAGCACTTGCTAACGACCAAGGGCATTTGAAACGCTCTTAAAAAGAAGAGGAAGCCACGACAAGTAAAGAACCGATGTTTTTATACTTCGAGGTATCATTGGCATTAGCATTTGAGGTAGTCTTAACATTGTAGTACTTATAGGCTCACAGTGATGGAGGTCGATGCAAAATGCGTTTTTAAACTTGCTTACGACTGACAATCGGCCAACATTTAACGTCAACGAATCTGCTTTTGCATTGCTTCGCAAAAAGAATAACACACATGTAAAAAAGAGACTCACAAATGTGCATTTCCAGCGACGGAGATTCGTACCTGACCGAAGAAAAGTGTTAGAAAAAACATAAACGCTCGAAGGTTCTAATGAACGAGAGCGACTTTGTGGCCTCGTTACCGCGAAACTAGTTCGCCTGCAAGAGTATCGACTGGTAACTGTTACTTCAGCAACGTCATACATTTCAAAATATACAGACAAGGCAAGCTTCAGTTGTCAAGGAAATAGAGTGTTATCAAGTGTCCAAATAAATATCAAAAGGAGCGGCGCAGCGGGAGCGATGAGAAAAAAAGTCAAATGCCGATGGTAATAAATTACATTACATGAAAAAAATTTGGCTCAACGCCTTGAAGAACAAGGTAATGCGGCTCATTGAATGTGACCGATGGAATAATAATGAACAAAAGGGGTATAATTGTACTTGAATGCTAATATTTGGTACAGTTGAATGATCTTTCAATATAATGACGGTACCCTTGAACCATATAAATATTGCCAATATCTATATACGTAACAACTCAGTTTTTTTTTGACTCATTTTCCGACCCTCGAACTATGCTCTATTTTGCTAAATTGGATCTAAAATTCAGTTTCGGAATCCCAGTAAAGCTACGCAACGCTTAAGTAGCAAAAACGATTATTTTTAAGACAAACAAGCCTTTAATCTATTCGCTAAATTTAATTCGACGTCCGTCAGAGCCCACACTAATCTAGTTGCTAGCATAGGCACTTTATCTGCCACTATGTATCGTACTTGTTCCATAGTGTTTATCAAGGAAATAACAGGCCCAAAGTAGCGGGCCCCAGACAATCCCTACGCAAGGCAATATGACGGACGTAAGTCTGGTAGCGATCTCAATATTTTGTTAGCTCTAATAGGTTGATCTCGGTGCTTCGTCGCATGCGTTGTTCCAATGTTAACATTAAAGCCCGGACATCTGGCTAATGCATGTAGACTCAACCATTGCCGCAAGTGTCGTTTCAGTCGTTTCAGCAAACGTGGCTATTCATCTGAAAAAAGCGCCCCACTAAGCGATGACACCACGTAAACCCGGTAGACTATTGGGAAAAAAATTTATTAATATGACTGCGTCGATCCTTTGCTTATTCCAGGCGATTCTTTTTTCTTGTTGAAATTTTGCCATTCCATAACCGTAACAGCCTTTGGCTGCGTTTAATATCCATGACACGATGCAACTGGTCGTTTTACTGATCTCCATTGATCCACTGATTTTGCTCAGTCGGGGCTTATTTAGAAACGAATTCCGTCGAAATTTATTTCCACAGTTTCTTCCACAGGTCTTACAAGGCAAATGACTCCTAATGGGCCTGCCTTGTTGTCATCCGTCGCTGTTTCTCGAATTTTGACATGATTCGGTTGTTAAACATGTTTCTTATGATGTAAGATTCATTTGGCCAGCCACCCTTTCTGCGTCCAGCGTTTTGTTGTTTGGCCGATGCACAGGTGGTACAGCCTCGGCCAGTTCGACTGTGCCGTCAAACTAAAAGGTCACCGTGCTTTTGGTGCTTCCAAGCGACTACGCGGTCTATTCGGTTGGCCCATCGGTCTGTACTTCGCCAGTGTCCGCATGCTAGCCACTCTTTCGGTGTCTTTGAGAATAGGCCGATCACCAGCTTGACCCATGGAACGCCATCATCCCGTGCCTACTGAGCTTGCCAGAGCTCCAGAGCATGCACCCGATAGCTTTGGTACGACCGTTTCCTTTTCTTGAATTATCAAGAAACGCCAAGTGCGGTTCCCACGGACACGGCGGGTTGGACACTTATGTTCTCTAATAGCGAGTACAACGACAAAGCTAACCAATAATTGGTGAACCTTTGCCAGTAGACGTTTAGTTGTACTGCTATCTGCCGATGAGACACTCTGTAACATAAAGCTGGCCGGCGATAGATGCGGTGCTTGGATTCTTCGAGCGATGGCGTCTGTGCGTCGGCGTGTGGATGTAATACGACTGTAGCTTTGATTAGCGACAGAGAACATTGCCTGTCCAGTACTGGTTTCTGGGTCAGGTCAATGGTATCTTGCAAACCTTGAAAATAACTACACCCTACCGCTCGAATCGTCATGATACTATTTAGCGAATGGCACACACCCATATATGTTATGAGTGTAATAGAACATAGTCGCATCTGTCACATAACACGTTAACGTGACCATTGGAGATAATTTTGTATTAAGGTAACATAGGCTTATGTCTTAGGTATTTTGTCCGCGCCTTCTCGACCTCACAAAGCCGATTAGCGATAAATAGGTAGGGCATACGTTAATCGTCTCGTCAACACGAACCTGGCCTAAATTAAGTTTTGCAGACATTATACGTCGAACGAACATGAATGTGTACATTAAACACGGAAATACCTTGAGCTGATCTACGTGCATGCATGTGTGTGTTTGTGCGTTTGAGGGGACAAAAGGTCCAAGTCGTTTAGCAGGCAGCAATACCTGAACATGGTATTTCTATACGCCTAAAACAAACAAACGCATGCGATACGTGAGACAGACAAATGTCCTTCGAACGCCGTGTTCGAATGTTCATATTGAACATGTGCCTGGGCGGTTTCCAGAGGGGCCGTGTCGTCCTGGGCACGTACACGAGATTGATCGCCTAAACAGCGTTTAGTTATATGAACACCCAGCAATCGAATTGTGTCACTTATCATCAATGTGTAGTCCTTTGAGCAATAAAACGCCGATGGGTAGTGCCAATCGACACTGATTTGTGTGCGGTCGAGGTGTTGCCCGTGGAATAACTTGGAACGTGGAATTACCTGTGCTGTGGCCATTGTGCCAGGTCGCGCAGCCATCTGGCTCGAGTTAGCATGGATTCGGGTGAAGTCAGGTAGGGACATGCGAAAGCCACAGACAGGTTTTCCTTTTCTTGTGCTGTTCGCTTTGTAAGTGATCACAGAACGCTACCACAAACTCGCACCACACAGAATACGAACTAGAAGGTACGAACTGGAAGTGCAACAGTCCATCATACCCTCTTAGCTATAAGATATTAAAAACGGCGATATGTATACCCAAGCTGTTTCTGAATGGGGTCAAGTGATCTTTGAAAACTGCTAAGGTGTAGGACTAGGTTTTATTGGCCACTATGTAACATTAAATATCAGTACCAGAACGACTACGTAGGTTTCGTTGTACGCAACAAACAAGAGGCTCCTCAATCTGACCTGATCGCATTCCTGCATAGCCAGAAGCTAATCTTTTTTGAGTGCTCCGATGTGATCAAAATATAATGCACCAATTCCTCCCGAATGTAATCAAGCGGCAGCGCACATGGTAAAAGGCCGTTTTCTGCTAGATGTGTTATCGCACCCACAACTTGCAAACTGCCAAGAATAGTTGAACAACGTCCGGACGGTGAAAAATGATTGCATACGAAGATGTCCAGAAAGGTGATATGAGATGAAGTTCTCAGCAGACGGCTTGGTCGTATGTATCAGTTCGGTCTGGCGGCCGGTACGGTTGAGTCGTCTCTCAAGCATTTGACTATAGCTAAGCGACGATCTCGATTGCGGCTTAGATAGGACAAGAATTACCGATTTTGAGACGAGATTGCCGGCTAATCCAATGTCTTCATAGATTATGGCAGAACTCAAGGAAGGCCTTTTGTTTTACCTCTTGAGCCATGTCTGACGAAATCAACGAAACGGTGAGAGTCGACGGGTGTCTGACATTATGGACTGCACGTGGCGTGCCAAACGATAGAGGGTTCGCGTTGCAACTCAAATGCGTTTAGCGGCCATTATCAACTGCTGCTGTCTAAAGGATACATTTTGCCAGAAAACGTTGCATTCCGTCATATAAAAATATTGCAATGTAATGATGACTTCCAGGGGGATTGCACGACAGGGGCTGGACAGGAGTCGATGGTTCTGAAATTGCGTCAGTCTGCTATTAAAATACATGTCTATAATAAAGTCGACACAGGAAGGCAGGTAGCACCACATTGGCAGGGCATTGCCTAAGCTAGTCGTCGTTAGCAGTCATTGTACGCGATTCTGTGCGTCTAAGCGGCGCTGTTGTAAAGCGCCCTTGGATAACGAGCTTGCGTTTGTATCTCCCCTTTGACTCATCGAAAGGCTTCACATTCTCCAAGATCTCTCATATCATCTGAATGCTCGCTTATGAATAAGGTATAGCTCTCATAGAAAAACTCCATTAAAATATCATGATGGAGATGACACGGCTGAAAGCACGTAACCTGGTCTGATAGATACAGGTCGTACATAGTTTGGAGCAGCACGAATCAAAAGAGCAGCCAGTACAATGGTTGCCGTTGGCTGGCTTCTAATGCGAAAAACCGGAACCCTGAAAAGTAGTGACGGCGTCGTCAAATTGCGCTATGATTTCGGACTGAATACCGATGCATTTTACTAGTGCTTATAATTAATTACCCGAATTTTGAAATAGCTTTTTACTTCATCGCGAACAACGTTACACCCGGTGAGACCTTGTATCCATTGTAACCTCATGCTTCGTATTTGTCTGCGCTCGTGAGAGCAGAGGCTGTGGTAACAGCATTTATGCTAGTCAGTTCATCCATTGAATACGTGAGGTAACGGTCTGTAAACACAATGAGTACAGGTATATGTTTACCAACGTGTCATACTGATTAGAATCTCGACCTTTTTATGCTTGCTCAAAGGGGTTATTCTCCTATATTACCGCCAACCTTGTCCGCTTCCAATTGGACATTGGCATGTGGGACATGGCAACTTCACAATATGTTTTTAATGACAAAATGCCTTTAAATAAAACCCGTTGTTCGTGTATCAGTTTTGAAAGAGTTTGAACCCTAAACAAGTTGTAGCATATCATTTTTGTACGTGGATATTGGTCAGCAAATGGCTTACCGGCGGGAATCGGCAACCGTAATGACATTATACAGTAATCTTAAAGTAATAATCCTTTTTTAATGACGATTTTAATAATTCCCAGAATTCCCCTGGCGCCTGTGTACACATTTGCTAAAGCCGAAGGAAGTATGTATACAACTATACATGTAATCTCTACTGTATTCTAATTATTATCATTATTATTATTATTATTATAACACTGAGCATTGCTATCACAATTTTTAACGACTTATGGCCTTCACTTATTTTTTCCACTATTTTAATTTCCAAAGAAAATGAGAAAATCGCCAACAATGCAGATCGGTATGTAATTTTTTTGCGGATATCGATCGACCTACCGTTGATAGAAGGAGCCTAAGCCACCATTCCGTACTGACACAACATTACAGTTGTCAATGGTCCTCGGTAGCCTTGAGAGAGAGGAAGAGAGCCATCGGGGGCCATCTGCGGCGCCTTTCAAATGTAAATTCTTTGTTCATCAACGGATCCAGAGGCAATCTGACTAATGTTGGTAGTACAAATATCGATTAATAAGAGGGTTTGACAAAAGTCGAATTAATGCACGAGTCTAAAGCCATGCCGCTGAATTACCAAGCGAATTGTTCACCCGCTTCTAAAACTTCGCGACGTAAAACCTGAGGTCATCCACTGCATCATCGACAAAGCAAGTTTGAGATCGCACATCTGACCGAGGAGAATGTCGTTTACGACAGTCTCCTCGGCGCTCAAGCGCTTTCGCAAATCAAAGTCAATACTATAGAGTAGATTTTTTCATTTACCCTGGTCGCCCAAATCGTTGCCATCATTACGAGCTGAGGTAGAGCCTATAGAGGGAACGGTAGAGCGGGTAGAGCTGTGCAAAATTTATGTTGATGGTTGAGTCAAGCACCTCGTGGATGGGTAGCCATCTCAATGTGATCGACGATCATTGTCTCAAAAATGACAGACGCAACGGAAAAGTTGCCCAATTGGTCTAAGTTATCCGGATATTCTGGACATGCTTTTCGAAAAACAGGAACAACAACTGAACTTTTGACTCAAACTGCATCGTAACATAATACATGATACTGGAGCTTACCGAAAACCATGATAACCGGCTCCGCGACAAAGGCATAGGCACTAAAGATTAAAAAACAGCGGAAGGACACTGTAAAATGGCGGCCGCTGCATGTGAAAAGCTGCTAGAACGATCGCAGCAGGTCTAAAAAGATCTTTAGCGACTATCACCCAACATACATTCACGGTAGCGCTTTTTGTAGTACTTCGTAAGACAGACCCCATAAATGTAACTGTCCAACGGCGGGGATCGAACCCGTATACCTACACGTCTCGTCCGGTCCCAAGGTGCACGCGAATGCCCCAAGCCACGAGCGCGACGTTCTAACGTAGCTAATCTACTGCTTGGTATCAAGATCTCAAAACTACATATTTACCGAACACGAAAAACCGCGGTTTATTTTTATAATACGCAGAGCACATACTTAGGTACTCAGTAAGAATCGATATCGGAGCCGGTCACGCTGGCATTTTGGCCAAATAATTAGACCTAATCTTCCGTAGCACCAGAAGCAGAGGTGTAAGAGATGTAGGGGGAGGTGCGTATATATATAGAGCATGTAATATCTTTCTTTGAGGGCTTGTTAGAGTGGAACACAGCCGGTCTCTCCGGTGGTTGATTCGTTTCTGTTGTTGTCTGCAGGCGAGCTCATAGGATCGTTTAGTGGATGGAATCGATTGGATAGAGAAGATGTCATCTCGAAGAGCAAGAGCATGTCGACGAGCTAGCTAGCTAGATAGCTAGCTATCTGTCGGTTTGCTTATCCTGTGCCGCCATTGTGATGTCACCGATGACCGGGAGCCGATCACCTGCTGTGTTGTTCCGCGCTCCGCACGAGCATATGTTGCCACACACCCCGCCTTGAGCAACGGTGTGCCAATCATCTAGTAGAGAAGAATGGCATTCCCTCTTCATTTGCTCGAATCTCTCCTTCTTGTCTGCCAATAGTTCTTGTTGCTCCCACACTTCGGTCATTCGTGGCTTGTTTCTCCCAAACTCTTTATCTCCCTCTATCTATCTGCCTTTCTCTCGCTTTCTTGATCACCTTACGTTATCCCATAAAACTATCCTACTCCTACAGCCAACGTAGACCTTCACTATGAAAGAGCATTGTAGGAATAACGAAGCACACTTTCGTATTTTAGAAGCTCTGTTGCAAGCAGATTGTGGGGATATTAGGGAAGATTTTGATTCGAGAGAACAATGTGTGCAGCCCTGTTCGTTGTTAGAATGTGTAATGAGGTTTCGCGTTCATTGTCATCAGCCTTTTAGACGATTCACTTGTTAATATTATTTTCTCTACACAGAGAGAAAATGCAAGCATGGTGAGTACAGTGTAACGACAGCTCCCATGCGAGAACTGCAAAAATGACGAGGTGTTATTCATGGCAGAGACAAATAGTATACCGCTGTGTCTTCGCAAACGAAATCACTCATTGGTGGCCATTACCAACACACCCTCCTAAGCGTATATTAATAGAAACAAGAAAAGTCAGATATACCTAAATATAATAAACTGCTTATTTTGTATCTTGATTGCTTGCTCTGATCTATAAACAAGTAATACGCTCAACACATTTAAGTTATCGATGGAAGGCCCTCCAGGTCATCTTATATTTCAATCCTATCTAGTGAAAATAAATAGTGAATCAAATGAAACACTCGATATACGACAAATGGTACATTCTTAAATTTCGGTCGAAAAAATGAAATAGCCAAAGCAGTGAAGGGAAGGACACCTGATATCCGGATGTAGCTACTTTATATCACATACTTTTAGCTCAGTATAGCAATTCTACCGTAGTAGCTTGTTCCGACCTCGTCAGCCTTCCCACGGGCACCCGTTAGCCGATGTGTGAGATTAGAGTTAGAAATTAATTTTCATTTGATCGCTATCCTTCATAATGTGGTGCACGCTGATGATAGCTCAATATATCAACTGAAACAAGCAGCGCTTGACTTCCGAGGTGACATCGCCATTCGGTTTACACCCAACCTACAACACACTGATAGAGTTGTGTGTTTAACTGTTATAAATCCATCTAGAGAAAATAAAGACACTGTTTCTTTTATCGCCCTCGCGTGTAGTTTCGCCCCCGCGTGTGGTATCTAGCATCATTAAAACGCACGGTTTATGGCTTAATTTACTTTTAGTGAGCAATACGTGCTGCGTTATACAACATTGCTTGGTTCAGCTGCGTGCGTGAATGAAGCTGCTGGTTATGCCGCAAAGTCTCTTATTCCCCTATGCCACAAATTTTCTAGATGCTACGGGGACTGCTATTTCCGTTGGCGAATCGCAGCGGAATATTCTGGCTGGAAAGAATCGGCCGTAGGCAAAACGCGCAAAATTCTTGGCAATAAACAGCGACTCGTTTCTGGTAGTGCACTTCGTCGCCGAATGACGCTATATGGTAGACGAAACTATCAATGATGCATGTAATTTTCTATACTATTACTGGGCGGGTGTGAATAAGACCTCGGTGAAGAAGCTAAAAATATGTTTAACAAAAAAATTCATAATTATTCCTTATACGACAAATTAACTTTAGCAACATCTTGTTTAAATAAATAGCAAATATGCATGACGTCCAATCTAGAACGCAGCAAATGTCGCTTTTCTAGAGGGGACTAAAAAGACACGATTATTTCATGACCATTGGGAGATGAGATTACACTGTGAGAACACTGTGAGTCATAGCAGTTAGGTCGTCCAAACGTGCTATTGTTGCACGTGCTTACGTGCTCCACCAGAAATATCAAGTAGGTGACAGATGGAGGGCAACGGAATGACTCACAAACTTATGACAGAAAACGGAACAGCAGATGCACGCCACGCAGCAGGTATCTTCAAGTATATATACGCATTTCTGGCTGCCATATTGTGATCTAAATATTAATTATAATACTTTTGAGTTCCGAAAAGGTTGTCTAAGCATATTGCAACATCCTATTCTTAGATCTTCAATACGTTGGTGGATGGTAGGGACCTAAGAAGACTTTCATAGGGCAAATTATCTCGTCTTCATGTTATTTATCAATTTAGCTTTTTGTCAGTGGCTCGCATATTGACGATTTTTATCGAGATCTAGAAGGACCTTAAGCATTTTGTTTTTAATAGACTATCTTCCTTAATTTTTACGCGATTTTACTAGGCCTCCAAAGCGTACCGCTGAACCTTACCAGTCCATTAGCTTCGGCTCGGTTAGCCTACAAGCAAACAGCTGAGCTACTATCAAAAATAAGATATCAATTTAACGCTCTAAGTGAAAGCGCAGCGTCGAGCTAACCACATGTGACGGAGTCGTTTGGCGCATTCAAAAGCCGCCTCTAAGTCTCATTGGCCTTATTGCAGCATGTTAACATTGTTGCGTCAATGTCAAGACCACACAGCCATGATCTCCCGGTGGCGGAGCATAAGACTATTTACTCATTTGTTGAACTAATGTTGAACGCAGTGTCACGGGACACGTGAGAACATTGTTGTTGTGTTTGCGGTTTAGTCACATACCCACAGCGGGGATGTGTCGCTGTGTGTGGAAAGCTGCCTTAAAATCAGGAGACATTTAGAAACTAAAGTGAAGCTCGGAGCATCTCTGCCATTCTGATGACACGTTACAGGCAGTAAAAGGCTATTGGAGGTAGACCAACACGCGCAGTCAAATGATATTACTTTGTTTTTAAAGATATTGAATAAAAAGTTAAACACTTTAGCGAAGATTGAATTGATAGCACACAGTCATATAAATGAATGTCTTACTGTCATCTCTCTTATAGGAATAATAATTAATATTAAAATGCAATTTTAGTTATTATTATTATTATTATTATTATTATTATTATTATTATTATTATTATTATTATTGTTCAAACAATTGTTGAGGTTTATATGGTGTCACAACCTAATGTCGTGTGGATTTCCGCACGTAAAAAAAAGGCGTTTCCACATGTAAAAGCTAACATTTCCGCCCGGTCGGAACTTAAGAAAATCCAGATAGTTTAATCTCGCAGAAAATTCTACCTAAGTCAAGTTGTTTAAAGAAACCTCTGCTACTAACCACAAACCGCACTAGAGATTAGCTGTTGGATATTAGACTATGTTTATTTTCATGAGCCATTTTTTATCATGAAGATCAATCAAGCTGAAATCTAGATCGAACTCCAAAGACGTAGAACTTATTACGTTAATATTTGTTGTTTTAAACTCACGCGTATGCTAATCAACTATATGATGTTGCAACGTGCAAATGATGGAAGGAACTAGATAAGATTTGAGGTAGATATCACACATATAATGGGATATAGCGATGTATTCCATGAAAAACAACACAGTAAACATGCAGTGTGCTCAGGACCTATGTGAATATTCTTCTGATCCCATTAATACGCCAGCTGTACGATATGCCTCTTGTAAAAAACAATTACTTTCAAGCTAATTACGGAATGTTTCTCCTTTCCTTTCATGTTTCGTGCTTGTTGACCAACACCACTAAATGTCGATTACATTGATCCTCACTCAATCACAACGACCGGCGGTCAATTAACTGGCCACGTCATGACTTAAAAACCTCGGGCGGCGGCGCATATCCCTCCGACAATCGGCGCCTTCTGGGTCACGCGTTTTCGTCTACGGCTCTTCCCGATGGTTGGTGGCGTGACCGCTGATTTTCTGTGATTTCGGTGCAGTACGAGCGGCGGGTACTCTGTGTCATCGGAGTGCGGCGGAGGCCGCGGGGCGACGGGTATGAACAAGGGTGATGCCGGGGGTACGGGTGGCCTAGGCCAAGAGGCCACCGAACGCGACTGGCAGCAACTGATCGGGCGGCGCCTGGAGCACATACAGAACAACGATGACACCATCTCGTCGGAAGTGGGCACTCTCATACATCGAGGGGCCCACCAAAATTTACCACCTGGCCTCTACCAGCCGCCAAGCAAGAGCCACAAAGGTGGGATCGGACCGCACGACTCTGATGAGACACAGCCTATGGTCAGGTGAGTAACTGACGGTGCCTTACGTAAACGTGTATTTAAAATTATGGCGAGACCCTTTCTGTACAGAGGAACAAAAGCAAACGGGTGAAATTGATGTAGCTGTATTTTTTTAATTGTGGTTGCGAGAATGCATTGGTGCAGCGTATAATTTGTTTCCGATAAGGTAAAGAGGGTAAGTTTAAATAACAATTGTAGAATCTGACCACCAGCGCTGCCACTACCCTATAAGTCTGAAGAAAATTTTATAAAATTACTCTTGGAGTTTATAAAATAGTTTAAACAATTAGCATGTACTTTTATAGGGACTTATGGGAAACAAAAGCTAGTGGAGCCTGTTTGGTGCTTCAGCCATATTTGACGTCAATTTGGTGAGGGCCATTTTGTACATTAATGTCAGATATTAAGTGCCAAAGTGCTTTAAAAAGTTTATTTAGCACTTCTCCTCAGGTACGCAGAGTGTGCTAATGCAGAGCTTGCTAAATGTGCTCAGGCGTGCGACTTAACAAACCTCCAAATATGCATTGTATGAATTTGGAATGATTCTTTTTTTTGTAAATCGTTTCATAAAACTTGACTCTTTGCTAAGGTTTGCCAGGCAAATTAATTGGAAACAACCTAAGTTTGGAGGTTTCAAACCACTAAGTTACCTTATAATATTATATTTACGTGAGTGTAAATACCGGGCTATTCGAGTATTCGACTCGGAAAGCTTAATCTTGAAAACGGAAAAAGAATTTCACAATGGTTTTCCGTTGAGCTTTGCGGTTGGGAAGCATATGAAAGGCCAGATGTACGTTCAAGAACACCAATGACGCGAAGATATCGCTTTGCATCGCAGAGACAGCGTGTCAAAACAAAAAAGATCTACTCGTTTAAAATCAAGCCTAGCAGCTCTATTCAGAAATCTGATTATTTGAGAATAGGGCACTTAGTAAAGACAGCTTTCGATGAATATTTTCATTAAGCTCTTACGCATTTCTTAATGCTGCTTTGCTATTTCCTCTAAAAATGATTCTATTTTGTATATCAGAGGACAGAGATTAGCAAGGATTGTTATGAAGATACCTCTGGAGTTGGTTGTCCAATCAGGTAATGCCCTGTGAATAAAAAACCCCATTTGCTATCGACATCTGAGACTCCTCAGTTACTACAACGGACTATCACAAATCATAGTCGGATGAATGGGATATCGAAAGTCTGTGAGGGTCCAGTACTAGAAGTTCTGATCTACCTCGATGGCTTCTTACAAAGAAATGCTGTGCTGAACAGTTTATAGAGTTTGACCCTGCGCTGTTGAAAGCTGTGAGAAATCTCTGTCTGGATGCTCAATTCGCACTATCTGATGTCCAATGGATTGGGCCACTCTTGTAGGGCGATGATGCAAAGATGTTTTTCTAAGTCACAGTTGAGGATGACGAGATAAGAGAGTACAGTCAAACAGCTGCGTGCGCATAGTGAGAAAGAACAAACGTGTATGAGCACATTTTTTGTGCGCATCAATATTAGTGGAGACGATAATTAACCCAACAGGACTTCACGACTCGTTTAATTAAGCACAAATTAAAAAATCAGCATCACAAAAGGTACTCCCGATATTTGTCATTCGACGAAAAGCGATTCGCTAGGCAAATTACGTCACATCTTCGGTGACACTTCGAACTGATTTAAATATGCTCAACAAACAGAGTGATTACGCAACTTGTTTACCACACGAAAATATTGTATTTTCAAGCGCTTCACATAGCTTCAGTTATCTCACGTATTTTTTATTTAAATAATCTTTCATCTTCAGTGCTCTTATTATTTAAATAATCGCCATGATACGGGTACCCTATAGCTCGAGGACAAGCATCTTATTACGCGTACATCTGCACATGTCACAGTATACATCTTCTGGAGAAAACGGTACTTCACAATTATCTTCGACTGTTACCCTATTATAGTATTCATCGCATGTATCTACTGCTGTTTCGTCCACGTACCCTTACATTCATCACGGCCATTGCTCCAATGTTAAACGTCATCAAAAAGCGTTTCTATTTTCGAATAATTTAAACACAACATCGCTATGGCTGTCAACCCCACGACTGGGTCATATAGTCAATCGTGTCGTCAGCAATTTTCTGATCACTGTGAGTTGAATACGCATGCATCAATTGACAACAAATAGCTCCGGTAGCGCCAAGAACGTCAGTTACAGTCATTGCCTGAACTACAATAAAGAATCGGCAAACATCCAGGAGGACCTTGTGTGACTACACCCGCAATTTCCACTTCTGTATGCTGCACGTTTGATGTTTTGTATCAGTAATTCAACTCTCTCAAGTCTAGTCGGCCCTTATCAAGTAACCGCCATCATCTCTAGCGTAACATCTTCGCGTATATATATATATATACACATATGTATATATATATATATATATATATAT
>MNPL01011742.1:0-28440 GCA_002081605.1 Tropilaelaps mercedesae
ATATATATATATATATATATATATATATATATGTATATACACGTAGAAGAATTGTATAACCATCAATAAATTATCAACTACATACATCAATACATCTCATCTGTGTATTTACAACAAGTGAAAAAAAGTGCAAGGCAACTCCGGTTATTGCTCACTGGGTGACAATCTCCTCAAGGATGATCCGTCAAGGCGGACCCCTCTCAATTGTCGAAGAAACAGGTCTAAAAGAACGAGCCTTCACATGGAGACGATTTGACGGGCTGAGCTCCACCAGCGTAGTCATACGACGGATACATACTACTCATCGCTGGATAGCCATAGCTCATGTTGAGATTCTGCTGGTAGAGCTGATACAGTTGCGGGTCAACCTTCTGGTCCTTAAACGCCTGTTGGGCAAGCGCCGTCGGCAGGGGCGGCGATACGGACGCCTCGTCCTTCACCATTTCGTCACACGACGAATATGCCGATTCGGGGGTGCGCGGCTGGGGGGAAGCCGAAGCCGATGAGGTCTGATTCTGCATCTGAGGTAAGCCCATGTAATTCATGTACGGCAGTGCGAACGGGTTGTACGGAGTACTAGGAATGTGCGTGATCACGTCTTGCTGTTTGAAGTCGCCGGACAGACCCGATGAAGTGGCGTTCATCTGGGCGGACATATTAGGCCCGGAGGCGGCGGCAGCGGCGATCGACGCTGGGGTCGTAGGCGTCGCCTGTTTCGGTTTGCGCCGCGGACGGTATTTGTACTCGGGATGGTCGCGCATGTGTTGCTCACGGAGGCGTTTCGCCTCGTCGATGAACGGCCGCTTCTCCTCCTCGGTCAGCTCTTTCCATTCATTGCCAAGTCGGCGGGAAATTTCGCTGTTGTGCATCTTCGGATTTTCGAGGGCGATTTTGCGCCGCTGCGCGCGCGACCACACCATGAAGGCGTTCATCGGCCGGCGAATGTGCTCTGGCCCGCGACGAGAAGAGCCCACGAATTGGCTGGTGGGGGCTGTCGACGGCGAGCTCGCGCCGATCTTTGCACTGACACTGGCCGGAGAGGAGGGGGCACTATCTTCGGACACGTCGTAGGTAAGCCGCGAGGGCACGAACGGTGACATTTGCTCCTGGCTTGACTGAGCCGAGCCTCCGGCGAAGGACATGGCGCTGGCGCCCTGCGGCAGCTGCTGCTGCTGCTGCTGCGGATTGGAGCTGCTTAGCGCGTGGCTATTCGTGCCAGGCGAGTTGCTCTGTTGAAACGCCTGTTGGCTGAGCTGCTGCTGATAGCCGGCCATTTGGCCCATATGAGACATCTGGCTGGCCATCAGGTGGCCCATTTGCATTGGGCCCATTAGGCCCATGTGACTCATCTGCATCGGGGGCATCATCATCTTCATATGAGCGAGGACCTCGGCACTGGGCGAGAGAAAACGAAGAGTCGTGACTGGCTTCGGCCTGAAAAAGCCGCGGGGGTCACGGGTGCTCTGATAGGCGAATGCACTTGAAGCTGACTGGCAAAGCTGGGTAACCAACTCACAGACTGAGGTTTTCCCGAAGTGCGCTCGCCTATATGGCACTCACCTCCTCGCCCTCGTGAGCTCCAGGAGGGCGGGGTCTATGACGTCACAGCGAAGCCCGGACCTTAGCCTAGGTCCGCATTATGAAGGGGATGGGGAAACCAAATCAGACTCGCTGCGATCTCGTAGGTTCTACGCAGAAGCACCATCAGTGAGTGGTAGTCCTATCGGTCAGTAGGCTAAATGTTCTGTGCTGCTGCTGCAAAAAAAGACGTGGATTGGCCGTCGCTGGTGGCTGTTGACAGCGACAAGCTATCGGCTAGGATTGTTGTTTTGTAACCTGCAAAGCACCAAGTAGGCGGACAACTCCATACACCGTCATTCAGATACTGTAGTGCTGTTGAAATTATTCGCTACAAAGTTAGCGTCTTATTAGCTGGGCGACCACATGAGGCTATCCGAAGCTACCAGATAATCTCTTCTCGCTCATGCGCCGCCAATTGTTATACCACACAAACTTCAAGTAACAATAGCACCCTACGTGTGGCATGTGCATTCGTATGCCGACACAATTAGATGTGTTGTGGACCGCACAATCTGCAGCATGCGAACGGAGAGGTGACAATGTCAATAGGGTGTTTCAGCAATGTTCTGTTGAACATAAACAAATAGGTCAAGTATCAATTACTAAACAAAACAAGTTTCTGTCAGTGGTAAACTGCTCTACACTAGCTGTGTGAAATGGGTGGCCGTAAATGGCAACTCAGTAAAATGCCATGCTCAGCAAGCAAGTGACGCTTGAAATTCAGACGATAAGATCCTGTGACTAGGGTCCGCATGATGAGATAATAAATAGCAGATCCGGAAACAGATTCCATTTAGCGAAACAAACATTACGAAGATTTTTAAGAAACACAATACAAACACTTTTGGTGGCAATAGTTGATTAATTTCTTTCCTATCAGAAAACCAACGACTTCAAATCGTTTAAAATAGCACTGGAATGTACTGGAAGGTAAATTGGCACAGAACTGGCTCTACTTGTCACAGAATTAGTCAAAAATAAGTTTTCCATAAATACCGACAAGTGTTGCTGGTAAACCTATTACTAACGTTTAACGCTGGACAAACCATCAAGGTCGGTATGTATTCTATCGGGAAGTCTGCGATTGAAGTGGGCATTCCTCCACATTTACTTACAATCTTATTTTAACTCTTCTGTAAAATAGCCACTGTGTCCTCCTATAAGATGCGTCAGTCGTTGCTAACCCTTCGTCGACCGTCATGGATCTCTTTGGTATTTGGGTTTTTGAGAATCAACGCTATCTAACAGCATTCTACGAGCGCATACACCTGTCGTTGTTGCGCAAGCGCTGATTAGTTCGAATCCATCAGGAGACGAATATGAACCAACAAGTGCACGAGGATAGTTCGTGGGGATCTTACGGGCGACATGCCGTCTACGTCGCGGGCAATACGTTCTCGGAAGCCAGGAAGCTAGTTAACTGGTAACTCGGACACTCGACCAGCTATGCGAGCTGCACCGGGCTGTCAATAGGCCTCGTACTAGACTCTTTCACGTACGGCTCGCGGCGCCCATTGTGGGACAGGACTTCACAAGCTTGCGCAGACCTCACCATTTGACCAGTGTTCCATTCTTGCACCAATCCAATGCGGCCCAAACTCAGCGGGGAGTGCACTAGGAGGGCTGAGGATCTTGGCGCTGCGTCCGGCCGGCAGCGGCCCGAAGAACTTGGGCAGAGCGGCCCGGACTTCGAATACAATGGCGCCCCATGGGACGCCGGCCAACCGCGGTACCTTAGTCTCTCTTCGATCACCGGACAACTGCTCACAATAACTGCAACGAAGAAGCGCCAACACAGGCCTGCCTAGGTTTCCTAAGGCGGCGCATGACGTCCGATCTGTTCCGTTCAGATAACTTCGGAGCGCCAAGAAGCTCCAAATCGGTTGGTTGTGTAGTGGAACTTCTGCGCATCGCCACCACAACGTTAGAGAGAAATACGGATCACGACCTCGATTAAAGTTGCGCTCACCTGAGCCTTAGCTCATCAAACCATTAAACTGCGTGCTGTAAGTTGAATAAGATAACTATATGTACATCCCTAACGCGTCTGAGGTCATCTTCTTGATGTTATGTCATCTCTAGCGACAATGACGGCCAAGATCTGGTTCAGCAGTAACCTCAGTTGATTTGAATTTTATTTCACTTTCATTTGTACGTCCCGAAACGTTTCGGATGAATGCAAGATCACTGTGTATTCAAATAGAAGATATTGCGTTTTTTTGTAGAATTAATTTGGGACACCTCACATGTAGCATCTCGTTTGAATACTTCAGAAGAATTGACACCTGTTGTCGAAAACGCACAAAACCATTGCAACTCTAGATGAAAACGGATCTAGGCGTGACTTATAGAGAGAACTTGGAGGAAAGCTACTCAATCTATGTGTCTTTATCCAATTTAACTTACATAACAAACATCTCACTTGAGCAGCATTTTCGAAAGAAGGTTTCTTTCCTACTCACGCTATGGGTTCGCAGTTGTAAGACACTCTGAATTCCTGTTAATAGTCTAAACATTGAAGATAAAGAAAAATAAAAGAGTGAACTCTCGAATTTATTATTACACATAACGGCATGAACTCGCATTATAGGTTTTATTAACGTATTTTTTTTATAAAAAACGTTTGTTTTGTCTCTTCATATCACGATGCGTATGCCCAATTATTTAAACACTGTCATAGAAACGTGGCACACTAAATTTAGGTAAAGGTGACAAAAGTAGCGTCCGTATGAGTTGATTAGCACAGTTGATTATCAGTCAATTCAAGTTTACGTCTTGAAAAGCAGTAGCTAAGCGTAGATCAAAAGGTTGAATAGAAAGGCTTCAGAAACCGAAACGAAAACGGCGAACGGTGATCAGAACATGAAAGAGCGACGTGAAAATCGACATTGTATTTTCTTAGCTAGGTGTACGGTCAGCCACTTACGGGAAGCAGCTATAAATTGGTATATAGAAAAAAGTGTACGAAGCTCTTTACGAAGAATGAGGAAAAGTTTGAATGACGACCACTTTGTCGCGAGTACGTTTGGCCTCTTCGGATCGTCTCGACAGATCACTCAGAGGTGCCGATGGGCCGACCAACGACCAGAAGTCCGCCAGGTCTCCCAGGTGAGTCGAATAGATCTTCTGTACGCACTTGCTGAGACACCGTCATCTTGTTTAGACAATGTCTTAGCTACTGTCCCGAGCTCCTCATCGTTTGGGCCTATTCTCAAGCAGCTCACGCTATTCACCTTTTCTACACCGTTTCGCGCCGTCGCCCGATTTCTCACGCCGATCTACGAAATGGACATGGAGGACACACGTTGCCGGCGCGTGTGTCAATATTTGTTTGACAACAAAATTACACCAAACACCAATACCTCTCGACAACCGAAGTGGAGCAAATATCAGACCTTCGGCCGGACGGCTAGTGGAGGGGGACCATTCACTAGCGCAGATGGTAGAAGCTCACAGAGGCTCAACGGACAAGTCGGGACGTACGAAGAAGTCCGAGCTGGTGGTCCGATTATGGGGTGCACGCGGCACGACTGGCGACTGTCTGTTGACTGATTGACAGCCAATTCGATGACGAACGACTCCGTCGTAACCTGTGAACACCGCGTAAGACGCCACTTCGGATAAACTGACCGACGGCGGTGCCATTAAGGACAGGGACTTGGAAGCTGCTCATGCCACTCGAATTATCGCTACTGTCGACGACGGCTTAGCGGTAGCTTGCTACTGTTGCGGTGAGCACCCACTTAGCTTGGACATGGCATGTTGCGTCTCTAAACGTGTTCATGTTTGAAAACGAAAATTATCTGCTTAAGTGGTTACGCAGGTGGACAGTGCTCGCGCTACTGGCTTGACAAGCAAGCGAAGTTGTCGTCAGCAATATGTTCCCGTTCAGGTTTCGTCATGATTCGAGAATCTGCTATGTGTATTTGAGGGTCTGCTGATTAAAGGTTGATTTGCTGTTATCGAGAGACTACAAGCAATTAGAGACATTTGTGGTTGAGATCTCTCATTAATTGTTTTATTACGAAACTTACGTGTGAAAATTTAGATTGCCATTTAATCCGTTTTAGTTAAAACTGCTTAACACTACAAACACTGATTGTAGAAAATCTAAAAGACTACAGCTAAATTGTATTCTACATTATTTTCCCTGCCACTACATCTAAAGGGGCTAGATTATTTCTAGTAGTTATCTGTCAAACTATTTTTAGTATTTGTTTCCGATTTTCTTCAACAGTTATTTTCGTTACTACCTTAAAAATTGTAATTAAGAAAAATATTTTGTTGTTTTCTTTTCTTATATACACATATATACATACGTTTATTTTATTCTATTTTTGGTGTTTTTCGCCCTATTATTTCATTTTGGAAGTTTTTAAATTAGCTATAATATTTTCAAAAAATAAAAGCAATACATTATGTTGTAGAAAAATATTGTATTGTAGTTGTCCTCAAAATGCTGTTTTTGTTGCCATTGCCCTAAAAAAAATTATTTCCTTTTTTGCACTTCTTGTCAGTCTATAATTAATTGTTGCGGTTGTTTTAAAAATATTTTACTTTTATGGTTGTATGAATATGCACTTTTAGAAACAAACATGCAAAATTTGTCGTTAAATACAGAACTAAGAAAATGCACATTTGACAGAAAAAATGTTAAAAATAACAGATTGACAGTATGTTAATATGTATGCGTAATGTCACGATATTCTTCCGAATTATAATAACGTGATATTGATTTTCACTAAGGGTAAACAATTCGAGTCCGAAGTGTTTTTATTGAGGATCCGAAAGTTCCGCGTTATATATATCTTCTTCAAGGCCTTAGTTCGGTGTAAAACTAAAGAACTTAAGCGAGAGGAGTATACATTTACGTCGCTCAAACAGTCTACGCGTGCTTTACGACTCGTTTTAGTACAGCTTATACAATACGAAACAGAATAGCTTTACGTTCCAATTTTCACCCGAGGTAATCAAAGATCGACCCATTGAATTGTCAGGGTGAGGCTGTCGATTCATTCGGCTGGGTTCTTATCGGTAGCTCATTCATTCGCTCAGTCGCAATGAATAAAATTCTTACGCGCAGACTATCACTTCTGCAGCGACAGTCTACACTAAAGTACCACCACCGAGACCGTCAGGAATTCGTTTATCCATCTCACACACACACACACACAAATTTCTGGAGGCCGCCGTTGCGGAGCTGCTTACAGTGGTGGGAGAGAGATCATAGTAGCCTGAAGTCTCTAGGGCTTGAGTACACAGTCGTAAATTGTGCAACTAGGCAGGCCTGAACGAAAAGCCTGGTTGAGCAGGATTGCCACTAAAATGTAGTTCACTGCACGGTTAAAGAAAGTCGAAAAGTCGTAAGGGTTCGAACCAGCATGCGAGGCTCTGGACACCGGTCACCACCTCTACCCCGGTGTGCTCCCCATAATAACCCGACGGTTAATGCGCTCGCACTGCTGCTCCGGTTGATACCGCGCTCGTCAACTGGTGACAGTGCAAGGAGAATACAGCCGCTATTTACAATGAGCGGACGGTCTGCGCCTACCTAATAAAGAAGCGGACAACGACATTGCCAGAGGGCATTATTGCACGAACAGGCACACTGGACAACAAAGACTGAACGACAACCAGCGATGACCACTGGAGCACGCGAGACAGTGATAACGTCTTCGGACGAGAGTTGGCGAAAAGTTGAGACTGGAGGAGTAGACGAATGAAACGAGGGGGCCCTGTTTTGCGTACGACGACGTCTGCTTGACGAAGATGTCTAGCCTCGAGGCGCGACACGTAGTAGCCCCGCGCGCATACGAATTACGCGACGAGTCGAGGTGGCCAGCATGCGACGAATCGCCCTAAAATTGCAAGTTAAGAAGAATATTTGTTAGCTTTGAGAGCGACATAATCCGGCAGGAGAGCGGACGGTTTCAGCTGAATGCTGGAGCTCCGCCGGGTGGGAAGGCGCCGACGGTTAAAAATCAACGACTTCAGATACGGAAATTGTACTCGTATAAATCGAATACTTCGTAGTACTGACGCCCTGTCACTTTTATGCTACAAACTGGTGTATCGACAGTCTGGTCAGCCTCAATCACCCGATACCCTCAACACTCTAAATCTACTCAATCATCCTCAACCCAACGGGTTGTTTAAATCTGAATTCGTTTTAGTGAAGCTTGCCAAGAAGTTTGGTACTGAATGTTCCACGATTTTTCTATTAACTTTCTAACGCATTACGACAATCTGTCGACACATATACGACGATTTTTATCTGAGCCATAGACAGTCGCAGTTCAGCCAGCGGAATCGGTAAGACTTTCGATTTGTGGGTATCAGTAGCGAGCTGTAACCGGGACTGCATCGCGACACGAAGTATTGATATTTATGTGGCTCTTTCCATACAAATTCCGCCCCCACGGTTGCGTTCATGCCGGAATGTGGTCGCCTCGTACGGCACTTCTAGATCCAGGTTGATTTTGATCGCACAAATAAACCCAAGAATGACACGGACGATTCATTTATTCCCAACCTAACGGGCGTCGTTTCTCGCTTTCATTCCTTTTCCTCTCGCTCCTCGATCTCTCTCTCTCTCTCTCACTTTTTTGCCTTTCTCTCTATATTTCGTAGTCTCAGCACGTACTTGATGAAGACGTTGCTCGGGCATCGACGCCATGGTTCTGCGGTCAGTTCAAATCGCTCGCGGTATGCAACTCTGCTGGATCTCGCACTAATGGCCCTCCACACCTCCCGCTCGAGAGAAACGACACAGCTCGAGGAGCCTACAGAGATATCGCGAACGAACTAGAGGCCGTTCTTCACCGGACTCGGCTAACACCACTCACATGCACTCACATCCCTAGATAAGATCGGATAGCGCTTACCATATTCTTTACTCTGCCATAAATTTGTCACACCGAAGATCGCCGACGAAGATACCGGAGCGAACCCGGACGAATGGCGGCGGCGGATGGAATTACATGGCCACGTTAGGGCCACATGGAGGAAACCGCAGAAAAGCCCATCATTAAGCAGTCAATTTTTCGGCTAAATTATGCAATATGGAGACGGAACTTTCGGTAGGGTATTTCCATGCCAAGCTATGCACTTTTCAGAGCTATTGAGTCCGATACACGAACTGAACTTTCGGAGTAGTCCTTAGCGTAATCCAAGCGCAGATTTTGTGGAAAATTGGCACCTACACCGCCAACAGATGCTCCAATTTGGAACTGCCTCATTTAAAATGGGGTTCTTGCGAGGCGTAACAATAATGGGTACACGGGCTGTTCTTAATGACGGAATTCTATCCGATTTCTATCTGACATTTTAGATATATGGTTTGATAAGACAACGATTTTTCTCCGATCCTGAGCGTCTTGAATGTGTGTCAACCGGATTTTGCAAGTTTACGAATGTTTTTCTCTATGTCACTAGTACCTCTTAATTTGCCAACAATTTCGAACAATTACACAACGGAACAAGATCGGATTGACCACTTCACCTTCATATGGTTATGGAAATTTACTCATTTCTAAACATCGACAATGAAAGCTTTCGCTATTTCGATCCGATATTCCATGCCGACGTACGACGCTCTTCTGCTGTAAGTTGACGACGACCTTTCTTCGACTAACGCATGTCGCCTTGCATTACGAACATTGGCAGGTCTTCAGCTAGTGTTCGTCGTCTCATCACCATCACAGCACGCCATCTTTGTCACTTCGTCATCTTGTCTTAAATTCAAATTTTTGCTCCACGCGGACATTCTTCCGCGCTGCACATCGGCCGTCCAGTATCGACGAATGCTCTTTGGCCTCTACCCTCATTCTAACCCTATTCTCTACTGGTCAGGGTATGAGAGCGTGCACACTATCTCCTACAGCGCGTCGGGGCGCGCGAAGACGGCGAACTCCCGGAGAGTGACGAGAAGATGTCCCGTGACGGCCGTGATTGAAACCTGCCTTCCTGTGGATAGATGACTGCGTGTCGCATTTTTTTTGCTCATCTGGACATCCACCACTGCCAACATCTACGGCACCCATTAAGGAGGAGGCCAAATGGTGCGGCGTTTACACGAGGGAGATGCATCGAGGGTCGTGTACGAGGTTCTCAGAAATGGTGCACAGATTCCTTGGTTTCATGCCCATGTTCGAGCCCGGTACCGGCAGTTCGAGTCGTCCAATCGGTTCCGAAATAGGGTCATCAATACGGTGAGCCGGCCAGTCCGTCCAGCTCAGTGTTGATAGGACCTGGCTAGGATTCGGGGGACTTCATCTAGTGCCTGGAGCCGAGGCTGGGACACATGGCAGAAAACAACGAAACAAAGAAAAATAGAATCAGGTCACTGCGAGGATGAAAATCCGTCATGTGAAACTCATAGCCCGAAATATAGGCTAAGCGAATCACACAAAAAGCAAATCAGCCGAACTGCCTGGAACTGGTTGGAATCGGACAAATGAATTTCCTCTCAAGAACAAAAGCATCCATCGTCGACACTGGAATGGAACAGAGTTCGACGTCGTAGTTCCGGGAGCGCTTGTGGACACAACCAAAAGACAGTCAACATCTATTGGCCTTTCATCGTAGTGTCAATGAGAGGGGGCGTTCTCTATACGGTACAATATTCATGAATATTCGTGCCGCATCGTAGCCCGTTGTTGGCCAATTAAAGCCTGCGCATGGCCTTAGAGAATGGAACACGAAATCTGTCTTTTAGAGTTCGATCGATTGAGTTTCACCGAAAGCGCACGAGCGGCCGCCTAAAAATCGACTACAGTGCCCACGAGTGTCGTCCTAGTAGGGCGGCCATACGTGGCAGAACGAAGAGTGTTAACACGTCATGAGCGTGAACGAAAGTCTTCCCGTCCATAATAATGAATAAAGAATAATTCGACACTGTTCGTGTGACGCAGACTGTCACCCGGTTCAAGTGACTTGTTAATTCGGTGCCTTTCACCGAGCCGCTGGAAGTTGTGCTGGAAATGGCAAGACGCGCGTATCTAGGGCAAACGTCGGCCAGGCCGGGCGACGGACATTGTGGTAAGTTGTAGGCGGCATGGCTGGAAACGTCGTCGCCGTTCTTTTCATCGACGCCTTGTTGGCCGCTAGCGGCGCGATTCGTTCGAGTTCGTTCAGTCACGTTTCGCATTCTATTCCCGCATCCATTTTCAGTGGCGCCGGCCAGCATAAACAAGCAGCCGCTTCAAAATCATGGAATTTATGCCTAACTTAGCATATGCATCGATGTCGCTGGGTCGCAGCGACTGGGTGTATAACTCTCCATTCGCAGATGTCGTCATCATCGTCGTCGTCGTCGTCGACGCCGGCGTTGCTGTTGCTTCGTCGGCTAACTGAAGTCGATGGTAGGCAGCACAAGAAGGTCCGTCCCAGTGCGCGGACCTATTTGCGTCGCGGGTCTCTGCTCTACTGGGTAGCTCCAATCCAGCAGGACCCTGCTGATGCTGCCAGGTCTGTGTTGCTGTCATCGGCGAGGTTGTTGTTGCTGCTGTTGTCGCAGCCGCCGCCGTTGTTGTTGTCGTTATCGTCGTCGTTGCCGCTGCTGCTGCTGCTCAGTGCATTGTGCTCGATGACAATGCAGGCCAGGGTTAGGTTAGACTGGGCTGGGCTGGGCTGGGCTGAGCTGTCGGCCATCTGGAGTGCCCCTAGCCGTAGTCCAGCGGCGAGCGACAGCAAAACCATCCGGGTTAGGCGGACGGATAAAGAACCCATCGGAACCCTCTGCCCTCGCCGGCCTGCCGCGTTGAACCGCTTGCGCACTCGCACACGAACTCCCTCTCGACGACGATGACGACAACGATGCGTAGGCCTATCTCAATGTACCGACGCACTTCTGCACCGCACAGAAAATAAGGCCCGGCTGCGTCGATCGTCTAACTCGCTCAGCTCAGCCGGGTGGACCCATCAGGTAGTCGGCGACATGGCCATCGCGTTACGCTAAGCCCGGTTCAGGTCCTCGCCGCTTCGCTCAGACTGGGCGGATCATATACGCGCCAGTTCTATGAGACGGTCGTCGAGGACCGTCGAGGACCTCAGGCCTCGTCGTCAGTGTCGAAACATTCCGTCGCACCAAAGCGAACGCACCGGAAGCCGCTGCATTAAACGCGTTGGGTCTCAAGGGACCCGCACGGACACGTACACAGGCACCCCTGGATAGTAGTAGAATGGCTACACAGACAGCGGTGGTTTAGCAATGCCAGTCCTCTTGATCGTGTTGATTTTTGCATGCACAGACGAAGTAGTTGTCTCTCGAGTACACTGAGCGTTTATCGGCGTCGCCGGCAGAAATTAGATTAAATTCAAGAAACGTTTCATACAAGCACAGCACCGAGAAACGTCGGCTATCCTATTGGAAGACATCGGCGTGTGCCGTTCTGGAACGGCATTACTCACTGAACGTCAGCTTCACCCTAAGGCTGAGCCTAAGGATGGCCTGCAGGCTCCACCGTAGGACACCGAAGTGCGCGTCCGCTTCTTTCGCCACCGTCGAGCCAAGCCGTGGAGGACTGACTCACAGGCCAGATGCAAGATGTCTTCGACAAAAGATGGCCGAACGACAACGCCGGACCTTCGGCATTCTGCTCGTCTGACGGGCGCGCTCTCTCGATCAAGATCGAGAGCGCACCAACTGGACAGGGCATGCATTGGCCTATCTCTAGGCCCAGCGTCTTTACCTAACTCGCTAGCGATCTCGAGGAAGCGGCAGAACTTTGCGCGGTAGTGCAAGAGCGGCAGTTCTTGCGCTTCCGAAGAGACGCTCGTAGGATTGTGGCCGGCGAAGTTCAGTACGAAGCTGACCTGCCTGCCGCCCGGAGAACATATGGGGGTACGCGTCCGCTAGCCGAAAGGGCCGACGACGATGTTTTGTGTTGGGTAAATCACTCGAAGGGCTGGAGCTGTTTGTTTTTGTCGAGCACATACTGGCCTGCGCATATTATTTACTTTCTGGTGAGTCTTCGATAAACACAGCATCAAGTGTTTTCATCACATAATTGCGCTAGTTCAGTGATGCACTTTTCATCGCCGCCCTAGAAGAAGCCGATGAACTTGTCAGCCATTGCAGCATCGAGCGTTGCGACATGTTTGGATATAAACGAAGCTGGACTATTTGGTTACTTGAAGTAGCTTCGCTCACATGATCACCTGATGTGACAATATCGAAATTCGGTTAATTGAAAACGTATCTATGAGAGAACGATGCGGTCTTCATACTATGAAAAGGAAATTTCTTCTACAAACTGGCTAATTGTCGCTTTCATAGAATAATAAAGTCGTTACCGCCTTTGCGCGTATTAAATACGGCAGAGAGAGGGACTTGAGAGAACGATGAACAAGTGCGACCGCTTACTAGACAGTTGAGCATTTTAACTTAATTTCGAAACTGTTGTCGCTTGTTTGTACTTATCGCAATATCGTGATCCATCGTGAAATATGCCAAAACCACTATGAAAATATCCCTCCCCAAGAAGTCACTAACGACATGGCGCCAAGTGTTGTCACTGCAGTGTCGTGTGTCCAACTCTTCCGTACTCTCAACGAATGAATCACACCAGAGCGTTTTCTCGATGTACTCAGCTCCGGCATATGAGGGCACGCGTCAGCGATGAGATCTCGGACGTTTCACGAAACAACGACGCAAACTGTTAGCCGTCGTCAACTAGGCGACTATTTCGATGGCGTTGCGTGCTCCGATTTGTTTCACTTAGCCATTACCGACATCCGGAACTTGTTCTTCAGGTTAAAAAGCGAAACACCGGCGGTGCTCGTGAGAACAAACAGTCGATACAGTACAGCGAAGTTTTTTTTCCCTTACCTCCCGTCCTAATGCTCTCCCTATCTGCTCGTCGAAGCTCGAGGCGTTCTAACTGTGATCTCCGCTTCAGGGCGACGACTACTCAAATGTTTGTTGGCATTCGGCGAGCATTTACGAATCTGTATCTGGCTTGATTAGTTCGCCCGACTCGAAGGCACGGGCTACCGGCGAAATCGACTCGTGGCGGCCACTTCGCGCGTTACAGTTGTGTTTATCAAAACTGAGCGCACAGCACGACCGCGTGTTGATGAGCTCACCCTATCGTTGTCTTCATCACATGCCTTTTTGTCTAGGGAGTGTTTCTGTCTTTCAGCGGAGTTCTTACCCAACTCAACTGGGCGTTCATCTCTCGTCGTTTCTTCGGCGTTTCTCATCGCTTTTCGTTCGCTCTCGATAGAGCGGAAATCGGCTAGCGCTGGCTAACGAGCTGATGGCTGATGCTGGGGGGGTACTGCTGATGGGGGTGATATCTCGCAATGCGCATCGGACACGATTCCTTCCTCCAATGTGCGCATTTGTTCACTTGTTCGGTCAAACAACACGAACATTTCGATTCAACTGTGCGATATGATGACAAAGCCATCATCCCAACACTGTGGAAACGACAGTGCCTAGCCAATACAGCGGTGCCGGTACAGCGCTCTTCGGCTGTAGAAGCTCGTTTGCAGCGAAGACTCAACGAAGTGAGCGCCTCACCACCGACTACCACTACAATGGCACGAGGTGCAGCTCCACCGATGAACAATACGGCTAGCCGGAAGGATAAATGTCGGCTGCGAATTGCCGGAATCGAGGTCACTTTCGACTAAATGTGTGTTTGTGGGTCACGAGTGTCGTGAACGGGGAAACAGACGGGGAAAAGAACGAAAATGAAAAGTGATATTGCCATCGGTGCAGCGGAACTACGTGTCGAAGTTGGTAGATTTCCCGACGGGACCGGATCTACTCGAGAACGGAGTGGTGGATAACTACGTAAGATATTACCGTCATATCTGACCTGCTAAATGCCGATCGCTTCGCCGAGTGGGAAAAAGATTTGGGAGTGGTCAGATTGGAGTGGTAACATGGTCTCACATCTGATCGTATCGTTGTCTTCCATTAGGTTCTACAATGGAAACAATTTATTGGCCAATGCTCATCGCAATTCTACCCCGGAAGACTGTGCCAATCTTCTGACGGACAGAGTGTCACAACTTACTACTGGAAAAATGAACAAGACATCTAGCTGCAACGTGACATCGCCATTCCCTAAGCACCGGAATGCATCAACGGAACCTACTTGGAGAGAAGATTGTCTATACGTGAAAAATGTCCAAACTGGACAGTCGATAGCTACCGAATTTACCTAAATACATTAGTTATGACCTTTCTAGATAGGTGTTTCCATCAATCATGGCGGCGCCATATTTCCTTGTGTGTGTGTGTGTGTGTGTGTGTTTATGAATGTGTGTGTGTGTCGCATCCTCAAACTCCTACTATGCGTAATCTATACATGCAACTCGTACTACTACTACTACTACTACTACTACTACGCTGGTGTTAAAGTCCATTGAGAAAGGCTGCTTCGTCTTGTCTTTCTATCTGGTCATCTAATGCTCTTCTTCTCCTATACTTGATCGTTATGCCACAATGGCGACTGGAGCTGTCCCACTTCGTAAGCGCAATTTGTGTCCGCTCTGCATTGTGAGATTTTTGCCCCCTGCCTGCTAAACAATGCGTCCAAACCTACGAGCATTATTCACGTACGCGCGGAAAACGCTGGAGGCCAACGCAATCGCTGTCCTCGTGAACATCCGCGGACGATTCCCTCAGTAGAGTGAGCTCTCGATGTCCGGCTTCGAAACCTCGTCCTTAGGCATACGCGTCACTCTATGGAGATCGTTGAGTTCACCCCCTCAACAAGCGAACGCACAACCTTATCTAGGACTAGATCGGACCTCAACTCCTGAACTAGGCTTCAGCCCTTTCGGAACTCGACTAGTAGTGATCTCTGTCCGGAGCGAGCGTCACATTGGTCGAGTCGTTGCTATGGAGGTAGGCGCTCTGGCGAGCGGCTACGACGTCTCCGCGCCCAGGTGGGCCGGCGCCAGCATGTCTGTGTTTGGCTAGTCCGCCTAGAGAGAGGAGCGTTTGGCCGATGGATCGAGAATGAATAATCGGTCGAATCACTCGTCGTTGTATCTTTCTTCTACCTTCCGTATACGTCGGAGCGAACTGTCTGAGGTAGTGCGGCTGTGACGTACCGAACCAGAGCGAGTGGACAGAGAGAATCGCTTTGATCCGACAGACCGCTAGCAGAGAAGTAGGTAGAGAAGGCGCGAGGGGGGAAGAGAGCTCCAGTGCCGTTGTTGCCGGACGACATCGCCAGGCAATGATAATCTACAGTGAAGCAAAATGGCGTCAACGTAGAAAACATCTCGTTCGGCCTCTTGGAGTTTTCAGCGGCGGAAATACTATGAATAGATAGCGCTGGCGCAAACATTGCCGTAGATATGCGTCATTGTCGGCGCCGATCAAGTACGTAGACGACTCTGAAAAGAATATCGTAGGAGGAAGACGGATCTCTCAGCGAGAGTTGTCTACGTCTTAGGCAGGTAGAGAATATGCAGTCGAGCTCGGTGCATTCGTATGCGCCTTGCGACTGGGGGAGACACGTAGGAGGTGCACGGGTTCGATCTCCGCCGGTGCGCATTTACATTTATATGGGGTCCGTCTTACGAAATAATGCAAAAACTGCTACCGTGGACGTTAAATGTTGGCTGATGATCAGCTATAAAAAAAAAAAAGGTAGAGAATATGCAAATATGAGTGTATGCCTATGCACATGTGTGTGTGTGGGTGTAAAAGCACAAGTTAATTTAGGTGACAAATCCACACCTATGGAGGTTCTAGGCTGGATGGAAAAAACATATAGTGTTTAAGTAATCAGAACTAAAAGAGACAAAGTAGTAAAACGGACTCTACAAGTCGCCTATCACAAAAGGGCGCGGATTTCCAACCGCCCCCATATAACCTCCACATACAAAGTCACTCTGCTATCGAGCCCAGTTGTGCTGCTACAAAACACGTCGCGACAACCTCTACCGCTATAGCGGCATTTAAACGACGAATTCGATGAGTTGACGATGATTTTGATCGATTTCGTTCGCAGTCAGTAAACAACGACAACGCCGCACCACCTACCTGACGCTGGTAGAAGTAGACGACATCGACGACGATTATTAGATGGCCTTGCAAAGTGGCGGCTTTGCCTTCCCACCACGTGTGAATTATGCAAATTATCTCGTTTCGCAATTTCTCCTCCTTGATGTGACTGTTAACTCGCTATATATATCCGTCGATGCGACGACATGGGAGGCTCAATATTGGTTGTTGTTAAGTGAATTTTCACAGCGGAATAGGCTAAGCGATGGAGAAGGTTAATGCCACGAGAAATTGAAGGCTAATAAAGTTCTCACGTCTCATGATAGAATATAGTTCATATGACAGTTCGAGTTCTTCGATAACACTTCCATATGTGGACAAATACGAAGTCGATATTTTAGTACAGCACAAAGGGTTTGTAATAATTATTCTATATCATGAGTACTTAATTATTACAGCTTGAAGCAGATGGTGGCGCATACTTGAACAACAAACATAGCTTGTGTATTGCATTCAATTATGATAGCAGGTTTTTACAATCAGGCGTTACATATTCTATTTTCGCACAATGTCACAATCCTACCGGAACATGGCAGAGCATTAAAAATTTCTCGTAGCATTTGTCGTGAATTCAGATACGCTGACGACTTGTAATTTGCAAACGAATTGGGTTGCTACACAACGTGATTGACGTTCAACGTAGTTCACGTCACACCGTATCCGTTTCGTTCGATTTTCAAAATAGGTTATATCATGAATATAAATGCAATTCTCATACCTCCTACATCAAAATTCGCACATAGAACATTTGAAAATCTCGCTCGCAAGGAATACCCGCTACTAATCCGCTGACATATCCACGCCCGTGAGTTTTTGCATCGTCAGTCAAGAACAGACAATCAACGATGGCATCGAAAATACAAAGAACTCTATCACGGATGCGGATTACGCAAGCAAGCGCTGCATTGAACAGACTTCAGACTTCAATTACTACGCCTTATTCAGCGGATGAACCGGCAGTGTATAACAATAATAAGAGTGCAACGTCTCAACTTGTTTTTTGTTTTCCGTTGACCTGCATAAATGCAATGGGGTAATTTAACGGGCGAGACATCCCGGAATGGGGCGAGCCTGTGGGGTGAGTCCAATTCTCTGGACAACGTCTCACCATAAAATATTCTATGTCCCAACCCAGCATTGTCCGACTGACCGTTAGCGCTATATCCAGCCATTGTTGTACACGCTCGAATCACTCTGTCACAATACTACGTTAGAAGCAGCCTCGAACATGGAGTAGTACAGCCTCCGACGACCACAATAACCAGACGCTCTTGAAGCACCTGCAATAATTGCGTCGATACAACGAGCTAGGCGTAGACGCCTAACCCAGGAACTAACCGGCCTACAATGCACTGAGATCGCACGTGAGTACGACGGCGAAGTGACTTCCTCATCGTCCATGTCAAACAGATACATTTACACCACTCAGGTTCTGAACCGTTCGCCGACACTTCTTCATGTTTGTGCTCGTCACTGCGACTTTCTAGAACATCTGTAATGAGAGTTGGTTAATGCTCGAATTTCACAGCATGACCCAGCAGGCATCTCATTGGTGAGTCGGTTGAAGATGTCGCATTCGTTAGAACCGTTCCATTAGTCTGGCCAACAGTCACGCGACAATGTACTCGGCTATCGTACCTGTAGCTCAAGTTCGGCGCAATGCCATTTTCGATTGTGTTCACCTGTTGTGTATTGTGCACTACGCTAGACAACACTTCATCGCGCCGACAATGCTCGAAATGAACGGACCACCTTGAGTCTAGGTACTGCGGACGCGCGATTCTAGACGGAACGCTGCCCGGATATTGTGGATAGCACAATCGGACAGCGAACGAGGATAAACCATTTTGTGATGTTGTCCGTTGATCCCGGCTCATTCAGAACGCTCCCTCGGACAATGCTCCCTCATCAATTGGATGCAGTTCAGGCGGCTTCATGAACACAAAGGCAAATCAATCATCAACTAACCAACGCAACGGAATGACTCTGTTCATCGTGGAAGCTAAGACAATGCTGAGACAATGACAGGTTCTACAGATCGATAAATGTTCTCGCAGCCACGACAGAGAGGAGACGATGCAACGAAAGAGAAGTTTAGTTTTGGCGTGATGTAAGAAAACGCAATGACAATTTTGCTTGGCACACCTGCTCAAATTTTTTTTTTTTTTTTTGTTTCAAAAAAAAGAAAATATTTCTGTCATTTCGGAACTGCTTCAACCAGCGTTCACAGAAGGGCTTTGTCTGCGCATTGTAGGTCAAGGAACGCGAGGCGTCATTTTATGAGGACACATGAATAAGAGCAACCTCAAGATTTCACGAAGATATCGTTAAAAGTTCAACGTGTCATCCTGGCAACGGGCGCGTCGGTAAGCGGCTCGGGAAAAATAACAGATTGTAATTAATCTGTGTGTATCTCCAATTTATGCCGTTCTATCTTGTACTCAGGACAAACACCTGACCGTTAAAGAGATTCTAACGGTTGAAAGTACTCCCACGTTTATAGTTTTGTTTTGTAACAACACGTAACTATAACATGATGTAATAAAGGCGCTCTTATGGGTTCGTATTATCTTTCGTTTTTTCTTAGCTTAGGTGCGAAGAAAAGCTATCGGCAACTGGCTTCCGCCAGCGGGCATATTAATCTTCATTGTGTGGATGGCGCTTATCTGTGCTGGTTTGCTGAAAAGTTTCGTCGTTTGATCGATGACCAATTGTTTGGTGTAGGTGTTGGTGGCCACGACAAACATGGATGTGTGAAAGCTGTCTGATCTCATTGGTTCAAGAGATGATGGGACATAAATCGAGAGTGACAGGAGGATGTCCTTTTTGATGGCCTAACCAGGAAGAGAAAGAATGTGCGGGAACCAGTCTGGGTGACGAGATGCCAGTAATAATGCTATTAAACATGTACCTAAAATCCCGTTTTCTGAGGCTGTGGATTCTTTGTATTGAAACTAAGTTCCGGGTTGCAACCTTCAGCAGTGCTTAAGGGGCGAGCCTAGGCAAGCTATACTCTATCAATGATGATACTTTGGCCTATGTCGACCTCTAACGAAGAGACGCCTCGCTGGTTTTCTTACCTACATCAAGGGCACACATACACCTAAACTCTCTCACACACACACACACACATACACATGCCTTGAAAAAGAAAGTACCCGTAGCGACCGGCGACGGCAGCTTGCACAAAAATATACAGCTATCCGAGAGTCTAACAAGCACATCATATATATATATATATATATATACATATATCTATGAGTCTGTGTTTGAGGAAGGTGGTTACAGTAGCGTGTCGGCTCATCCCTTCAATCGCCTTCTCTCTATCCCTCAACCCTTGTTGAGAGAACGCATAAAAACCTCCTTCTAGACGAGCGTCGATAGCTGTTCAAGTAGCTCCTCTAAATATACAATGCACCAGCCACTCGCGCAGATCAATATGGCGACGGCGGCGGCGGTGGCGACGACGGCGGCAGTCAGTCAGCAGTTGTCTCGTATTTAGCCGTCGGTAGTTGCACTAGCTACTCATCGCAGCAGTAGCAGTGCTCATACGTGGAGCTCAGTGGCCTGTCTCGCCTCCACTACTCTTCCCGCTCTCTTCGATACCGGGCGCGCTCCTGTTTCGGTGCCCTGTTCGAGCGCCCGCAGGCCTGGCGGGATTGAGCAACATCGACAAGCAGCGAGGTTACTGGCGACGGCAGCGGCGCTGGCAGCGATTTCGAATGTTGCGGTGATCAGGGCACTTCCGCGTCCCACGCCTCTACGCGTACCCTCGTGCTCTCGCACTCTGTGCCACTGCCCTAGTCACTCCAACAGACCTCTCTCTCGCTTGTCTGCTTGTTAGCTCGCTTGATGCAGACATTCACCACTTTCTCACTTACGATCGTGCACCGTCACTTAGACCTAGCTATTACGCCAGTCGACCAGGTCGAACAGCGAATTGGGTAGAAGGAGCACGGGCGCGATAGAGTTCCTATTTTTTTTTACAACCTTTTTAACCTTCTACACCCACCGTCTCCTCGTCTTCAAACCTTCTTCCCGCTGATGGTGTGGCCTGCCGCACTTTTCTCGTGCATTTTTCTCTAGTCGGCTTCATCAACTCCTTACCACGGGCGGCATTCATAGCCGATAGCACCCTCCTGTTGTTTATTTCTGAGGAGATCATCAAGGTCGATTGCAGCTCGTTGGCGCGCCGATAGAACTAGTCAATGTGTGACATAGGTTACTGATATCCAGTGTAGCAAGACGAAAGACTGGTCCCCATGCTGTTGCTGTTGTTGTTTTCTGAGGCGGAAGGTGGGGGCGCAGATGTACTTGTGACACTGAAAGCTTGCGTGACCTCGCAGATCAAGATATAGAGAACAATGTATGGCAGACATGAATGGCGCTAACTTACGCTCGGACTTCGAGCTTTACCTTACGCTTTATGTTTTTGCTAATACTTCTTTTGAGAATTTAAGCAAAAGAGAAAGGGAAATAGGGGGAGGGAATATATATATTGAATGCGGTACATAGCAGATTTACTTACTTGTACCTATTTTTTCTTTTAGGGCTGACCGTGGGTCAACACTTAACGTCCGCAGTTCCGTTTTTTACATTACTTCATAAAGCGGGCCCTAAAAATGCAAATGTGCAACGGCAGGAATCAAACCCGCGAACCTACGTATCTTCTCCGTTCGAAAGGCGCACGCGAATGCGCTAAGCCACCGAGCTTGACTTATTTGCACCTCTAGGTCAGTACTACGTTGAAACGAAAAATTTCGCTATCGTAATACAATTCTGACAAATGACTAATTTTGCACTTACAACTGACACTTGAAACTAAAAACACAACGCACATATTAGTGAAAAATTGTAAGATTTATCCTTGTTTGTAGATATTATTTAATGATAGTCAGCACAGCCGTCAGTTTCGAATTTAGACAGATTTCAGTGATCAAAACCACGTTAGCAAAAGTAACTTCTCCGCTCAGGAGTTCTTACTCGGAACTTTTATGGTTATCTGTAAGTACAAAAATGAGGTAATTTAGTCACACGTAATTTTTACAGATCGCACTCGCGATGCGTTGCCACACGTGCCTTTATATTTTAATATTTTTATATTGAGATGCCTATGTCCATTAGGCTGCGGAGAGATGCAGAAGTCTAGGAATCCCATAGCAATGTGTATCGCGTGTAACTTACCGTCTTCATTTCCACGTATTCGTTGATTCCGGCATAACCCCTAAAATTTTGTTTAGAGAGAATTAGTGTGCTTGACAAATACCAATTTCTTTATATCTGTACCCTGTTAGGTTTCAAAGTGAATATACCCTCAGCAGCTTCTTTAGAATATGCGTTATCTAGTTATAGCTGACACCAAGTATGTGAGGGATTAATTTAGCTTTCATAGGAGGGAGTCTGCTCCACATACAATTCGCGTCCGAAGCCGCTCTGTTTAAAACCACCAAACGGCGTTTGCACCATGGTAGCGTCGTAGCAATTAATCCACACCGAGCCAGCATGGACGTTCTGTAATGAATAAGAACCAGACCATACAATAAATAACATTGTTAGGCGTATATCAACAATAAAACAGGTGGCGCATCCCATGAAACGACACTTCGTACTTCGAAATCGTAATGCTGATGACATGCGAAGAGGTTTCTACGTAACATCGTACGAGACCTGTGGCTGGTCATCAGGGATGACAAGGTAGCTTATAAGTAACTGTTATTCTCAAGCGGTCTGTCATAACCACAGAGGTAAAAACAAGAGGTTTGATTCGAAACATTAGTCTGAATTTAAATATCAGCACTTTCATAAGCATTCCCATGGTTGAACGAGTGATTTGGAATAGATGGCTTGCTCACAAAAGCTGCATCGCGTCAGTAGTGTTTATATACATAGAACAGCAAAGTTGTTCTACCTGAGAAAACGTTAGAGCTTGATCAATGTTCTTGGTTAATACGCCTGCGCCAAGACCATAGTGCGTATCGTTGCAGCGATCCAGCACTTCATCCATCGTCGAAAATTTTAAAATTTGCTGAACAGGGCCGAAGATTTCTTCGCGCGCTGAAACGAGAAAGTAGGATGATTTTCCAGAGCAAAATATTAACCATGTAAATAGTTCCTCCTCCCCCCAAATAGATCAGCTTAATAATATAATAGTCCTTTCGTCCAGCATTAGCATAGAAAAGCATGAATAACATTGGCAACCAGACTCACGGACTTCACTAGAGAATTCATCATCAAGTAGGCCACCGATAGAATGGGTCACAGTAATTTAGGCATGGGCTGGACGCAGATTTTCACCGAACAGGGCTTGTCGTATAAAATGTAGGAATTAGAGTAATTTGAGATACTTCAGGGTACCCTACTAACCGATGCGCATATCGTCCTTGACGTCAGCAAACACAGTGGGCTGGATGAAGAATCCTTTACCAGGAATACGGCTCCCTCCCGTCACACAACGTGCGCCCTGAGTTTTCCCGCTCTCAATCAACTGCATTATCTTCTCAGTTTGCTTATCGTCAATCTGAATCAAATCGTAGAGCAAAAAAAGCAAGGATGCGACTTTTTGACGAACTTAACAACTCGTTACAAATTACTGATGATGTCGCGAAAAAGAAGTTATCTGGTTGCAATTTCTATGTCATCTAATTACAAGTTAAGGTTTGTTTGACTCAAGTTAGCATACACTGGTGCTACTGACATTAGACCAAATTGATGTACATAGGTCGAAAAGAAAAGTTCGTGTCACGAGCTGTTGAAACTATATACACATCAAATTGGGACGCACTTGGGGCCCTTGGAGAACATCCCTGTCCATCGGGTCGCCGACCTTACGCTTCTCAGCAAGTTCTTGAGCCTTCTGCACAAACTTCTCGTAGATACCTTTAGATATTTGACAGTATTACACACAAACCAACTAAATTGATGTTATATGCTCGCAGTACTGGCCAGTGAAGGCAAGTAAATATTGATCTCTACAGCGCACCTACAGCGTTATCAGTTTTCACTCGTTCAAACTATGAGTCCAGCAAAACAGGAAGCTCAGTGAAAAATTGTTCGAAATGATATCTGTGTGGGCAGATCTATGTTAACAAGCCCGCGGCCTTCGAAACCCACTAAAAAAAAAAGAAAAGAATAGCAGTCTTAACTGTTGTAACGGTATTACTATTGCTCATCAATAGAGCTACATGTATAACAAAGCTAGAGGATACTACCGCTGGAATACGAAGCAATATTATAGGATCGACATCACTAGCGTAACGTAATACCTAAACGCAGCAGTAACGCAGCATCGTTCTGGTAAAGATCTCCGAAAATGTCGATAGTGAGAAAATAGTATGGATTTTACTTTGAAAAATGGACACACCCTCTTGAACGTAGGTTCTTGTGCCCGCACAGCAACACTGGCCCATATTAGCAAATACCGCGTTGTGGGCGATTTCGGCAGCTTCATTGATGTCGACATCGTTGAAGATTACCAAGGGACTCTTTCCTCCCAGCTCCAATGTCACCTGAAGGGAGTAGCCAAAGTGATGATATAACAAGATAGTATAATAGGACACACAGGACGTGATAATGGCGAACTCGTCTGTCTCATCAAGGACGCGCAAAGCTGCATTTAGCCAGTTTAATGTAGACTAGATTGGTCCCGTACCTTTAGCGCTGGGAGCCAATTTTGCTGAATAGAGATTAATCAATCAAAACGTTCCGGCAAGTTTTGGGAAAATCGGCCTGAAAAACGACTACTTTATTCTATAATATCGCTAAAAAGTATATATTGGAGAAATAGTTTAGAAGTCGTGTTAAACGGACGACACATTCTCCAAGCTGATTTTCTCCAAACTTGCCTGAACGCCTTGACTCCTCGCTTAGATGATACTCGGTTACCCATCGGAAGCAATGTCAGTTATTCTGTCCTTGAATAAGGCAATCATTTTTTTTCCGAATAAGCCACAAGAGCCGCTGCTAATGCTCCTTTTGCCAGCTACCGTAGACTTCATATTAACTACCTACCCTTTTCAAGTTGGATTCGCCAGACGCTTTCTGGATCAGCCGACCAACCTCTGTGGAACCTGTGAACGCAACCTTTGGTCGACAAGGATAATACAAAATGCATCGATATTAATGTGCGGGTATAAAGGCTTGACCTAAAACGGCAACAATGCCATACGCAAATGCTTACATCGAGTGCCTATTTGCATTTAAGAACACGTTCCCAAAACAACCTGAAAAACTAGGACATACGCTGCCCGCGCATTGAAGCATACGCAAAACGTAATTAAAAGGATGACCTATCTCTACGTTTTAATTTTCGCATTGGATCGAGTCGCGAATTACATTGCTTTCCACTAGAAAACGAGAACGCACTACGTGAGAATGAAGCTGAAACCTTCATAAGTATCTTGCCTTGGAGATATCTTTATGATGGGCAATGGCAGCGCCCGCGATTGGTCCGAATCCTGGCACAATGTTGACGACTCCCGGAGGAAAGCCAGCCTCCTGCGTATACAAACGAAATTGCCTCCAAATTAAAGACTATCTCCATACCTAGTAATAAAATGGCACGGTGGCCACGGCTTTCTCACATAACAAAGAAATTCGCTTTTCCTGACATTCAGCTGACTTTCGTATGACAGCCGATCATGCGAACAGAAGATATGAGTAAGTGATATGAGCAAATGCCGTTAATTATTCTTGCTTTTAAAGACCAAGCTAATAAATGAGGACGAATGAAGAGATGAATATATATCACCTTAATTAAAGCTCCGATGCAGAGGGCCGTTAGTGGCGTCTGCTCGGCGGGCTTAAGGACACAACAGTTTCCGGTTGCGAGAGCAGGCGCCAGCTTCCACGAGGTCATTAAAATTGGGTAGTTCCACTGCAATTCCGAACGGATAAAATAGTAATTTACGTGTATATACTAACGTGAATATAATTAATAAACGCGTATATAATTTAAAATTTGTCAGTGAACCACAAGTACTAAACTAAATATGTCTAGAATAGGGTGGAATAACAATTAAGCTTATCTGATGGAAAAACAGTCGCTTTGTGAGAAGTGACATAGCAATGTATAATGGATTTATTTAAGTTCGATTTCTCTGTCCCTGTATATATATATACATATATATATATATATGTTCAATTCGCATAAAATCATTTTGATGCGTCGTTCTGGCACCCAATATTTTTTTGTGGTACATTTTCTTAAATACTTCTTAAATGTAGTTTCTTGAAATATCCTAAGTATGGCAAGAAGACTAACATAACGTTCTTGCGTCGTAAGGTTTGACGCTTTCGACAAACGTATCACGTAGGTTTTTGTACACTGAGTGCGTCTTCGATAACGAATATAAAGAGCATCGCATTTGCTTTTAGGAAGATGTTAAATTGTAGCGCCTGCTGCTTTTTGGATGTCCCAATTCGATTCGAAAGTTTATACACTATTCTTGTCTAAATAGTCTTTAATTTCGAACGTCAGTTTTTGTTCCGGTTATATTATTGTTTGGCGAAGCGAAAAGGGCCAGGCAGAAAGGGCACGGAGGCGCAATAATAACGATAAATCTAAAAAAAAGCACGAATAAAAAATTCATGTAAAAGGTAACCATAATTCCTTATAACGAGGATTGTATGTGCTTCTCACAGGCAAGTACCTTCTTTGCTAATGTTAAATAACAAACGTTGCGGAAGAACGCATATCAATTTTTGAGGGCTAATACGTTCAAGCTTATAATATATGGAAACGCAAGCACTTACTCTTCAATAATTGTATATGATCATCTCCACTTGAGTTAAATTTTGGAGAAGCGACCACGACTTTTGCTTCAATTATTTTGGAATTTTCTATAAACTTTCTGATCTCAGATTTTTTGAAGCATCGCAGTGAAAACATAAAGGGAAACCCCTCTAGATGAAACTCAATATTAAATCAGAAACCGCTCCGAAATTAAGAAAAATGCAATCAAGTTTTTTATGCTTTCAAGTTATACGACGTAAGAGTGTGAAAACGAAGCATTTCTTGACCATGCGTTGGCTCCTCAGATATTTTATTAGATAAAAATATGCACTTATATATACAGCAAAAACATTTTAAAATTAATATTTTTCGCCCTTTCCCACATCTAAAAGTTTCATTCACAAAGCGTTCCTTAGAAGATGCGTAAAGCGCATCTTACGTACTAACCTTTACTACGCACCCAATTCTCTTAAGAAATGTGGGCCATCGTACGTAACTTGCAAAAACGTACTTGACACTTTTGCCAAAACCAAACGCTACCGCATTAACATAGTGTCTTCGAGAGGCTTTTTTAGAAATAAAATTCTGATAAAACCTATATATGTTTTTGAAATCCTTACGCCTACTCCTACAATGAAAAAAAGGATGGTGGGAAAACTAAGCATGAAAATGATCGATTTTGCACAATTGAACAATATACACATATGTAAAGTTTAGCAAAACAAAATTTGTACTAACAGGAATGATCTGACCACACACGCCAATTGGCTCAAGGCGAGTCATACTCATAACTTCCCCATCTGAAAAATATCAAAATTATTTCATTGTTATTATGATTATTATTAAATATTTCGCTAAAGTAGGTTGCATTTCCAGCCTTGTCACCCATGTCACCTTTATTTAAAGTAAAAGGTTTGTTCGAAACTAAATGCATTAACGTATTTGTGTGGTCGCATTATATGCAGTTCTGCGTGCGACAGCCTCTTTGTAAATGACGCAAGAGCGGATACGAATTAATACGGAAAAGGCTTCAGTGTTTTGTTTTTAGCCTATCTTTTAAATGTTTTCCTATAAAAAGCGCACATTGATTATATAAAGTAAATTCATCACATCTAGTCGTACTAATCGCATAACTAGATAAAACACCATACCTGCCGGGATCGTTTTTCCGTGAATTTTGTCGCTCCAACCAGCATAGTACCTAAACGTGCTAATCGCACAGTCCACGTCGAATTCCGCCTCCGCCAGAGGTTTACCGTTATCTAGCACTTCCAAGCTCTGAAGTCACATATAATTTATAGTTGCACAAAGCTCATGGTGTAAACATTATAAGCACAGGAGTGTTTCTGATTCTTGTATGCATATCTAGATGTCACAAAGAGGATGTCTGAAATGTGGCCAATATGAGGTACTTCCGTAGTGCTTAACGGCTATTTCAAGTTACCCTATTGATATTGAAAGATCATACTAAAGTCTAAAGCTGCGTGAATATTACTTATACTCTTGCCAATCAAATCTTAATAATGGCAGTTCAATAATTCGGGAATTTACACACATATAAGGGTAGCATTTTATTAGCACTTATAGCCTGTTATTTCCTTTTAACAGTTCAACAAAGCTTTATGAAGTATGTGTCAACGATAAGCTCGCATGGTAAATACTTACGGCAAGGTAGCTCTTGTCGCGGACGATCAAATCAGCAAGTTTGTTGAGTAAGACTCCCCGCATAGAGGCATCCATTGTTCTGAGACATGATCAGAAAAAAGAATACAGATTCGATTATTCGGAAATAATTTTATTATTTTCCGACCTAAGCAACGGTTGCTGTGCAGTCCATTTGGCATTATCCTATTGGATACTTTTTGATACTTATTTGATACCCAAGCGAGCATAGGAAAGCTTATTGTGAAGCATACCTCCATGGGCTGCCACGTTTAAACGCGCCTTTGGCAGCCACAACGGCATAATCAACGTCGGTAGCATCGGCTTCACTCACCTGCGGTCGTAGCAAAAGTACATAATTAATCTACATATATATATATATATATATATATATATATATATATGTATGTATGTATGTGTATATATGTACAAC
>MNPL01011757.1:4202-19994 GCA_002081605.1 Tropilaelaps mercedesae
CGAAGTCGCCATCGAAGTCGCCACCGATCTCCTTCGTTTGGATCTGGTTCACTCGAAGCCTTTTACAGGGCCGCCCTGATCCCAGACTGTCCTCAGGACCTCAGGACGCGGATGCGAAGACGACGACGGCGGCGGCGGCGGCGGCGGCTACCATCGAAATGTGCGTCTACGCGCATGTGAGAAGAACGCCCTAGAACAGGACGCTCACTCGACGCATTGAGAGTCGTAGCGACTCAACCGGCGTCAAGTTTTGTTCGAGTTAATTCATCAAGAAGCGAAATAGACCGCCGAGTTGGCTTCTATTGTGCGCGTTCCGTCTTCGCATTCGGGTCCTAGGCAGCATCCGCCGTCGGCCTAGATCCGCTCTTTGGTTAGGTTAGAATATTCATGCGGACCCAGGAAGCAGCAACGGCGGCGGCGGCGGCGCGCATCGCCACTCAACTGAACGTTGAATGAATGTTGACTAGACTAATCCCCTGAGCGGAGGTTCTTCGCTGGATTACCCGACGATGGTCACAGCGAGAGATTGAGAGAGATTGAGAGAGAGAGAACAGGCCTTGTCTCGTTGGCTGCACCACTGAGAAATGGAGAAGAGAGAGCAAGAATCTTCTTTCTCGGTTCGTCGCTGTGTGGTTGACTCTGCATCGACGAGGGACCCGACCAGTCTACGTAACTACAGTGGCAGGTAAATGCGTCGCAACTAAGACACAGCCATCGTGTCTAGGCTGGGCGTCGTCCCCAGCCAACGAAGCCAGCGAAGGGGTCCTATGGCTATGAGAACTGAAACGCCGGCTCATACCGGCGTTGCAATGCGATTGCGTCGACAAGCTGCTGCTGCTGCTGCTGTCCGAATCCTCCAACATTCTCAGGGTTCCCCGAGGAAATCTCTTTGCAGACTCAACAAAACAGACCTGCTCCACTACTCTCCCCCCGCCTTGAGGCCCCCTTTGATCCTTGGTCGCCTGAAACCTGGAACAACATCGCTGTGTCGCATTGGCAACCCATCCGCTTTCTGTTTGTGGCCAATCTCGGTGCTCCTGTCCTACCCGTCATTGGCCGGACGAGTGGTCCGGCTCCTTCTCCGAATGATTGTGTAATGCCACAAAGAAGGAAAAGGATTTGCCCAACGAAGACGTCCGCCAGCTCGACATTCCATCAGGATATATTCCCGCAGTGTGGTAATAGTAGTAGCCGTACGCCGTGAAGGTAGTCCTATATCGAAGGCCCCGTCCTATCCTGACCAGGCGGTGTCCTGTCCAATGAAATCCAGTAGTCAATCGACGAAAGTCCACCCGAAAACCCTCGAACAGGAGGACAGGGGGGGGGGGAAGCATGAGGAGGAAGTGGAAGGAGGACGAGGAGCGAGGATCAGCAACAGGAGAAGGAGGAGCAGCGGCAGCAGGCCGAAATGTGGGCCAATCGCCAAGGAAGCGAAGGGAGAAGTTGGAGAGAGAGAAGGGGAGCAGGAGGAGGAGGAGGAGGAGGAGGAGGAAGAGGTAAAGACGCAAAACAACCGTCCTCCAAGTAAAATGGGTATTTTTTTCGTTTATGGCTCGGGTCAGTTTATCTGGCGTGATGTCAGCCTTGAATATAATCACCGATGCTCGGACGTGCAAAATGGCTAAGGCAGGCAGCCTCCATAGCACCGCACTCGTCCTGACATCTTGACGCCGAACAGAAACGCCGAGCGCGTCTCAAATGCGTCCTGTAAAAGGTTCCGTTCTTCACCTAGAAAGCGTCGTCTACATCTGTATCATAGAAATCACGCTAACGCCATAGCCTGCGGGATATCGGTGCGATAAATCCCGTCGACGCCGACTCGGACGCAGGAATTCGGCGTTTGCTTTCCACGGCAGACGAGGGACGGCTGTTTTACTTCAGGAAGTGTCGCCGCAGCGATCGGCGCGCGTTTTTCGGTGACGGAATGCCCACGGCGTATCGGACGTCGAACAACGGCCTGCCAGCCAGCCAATAGATAAACGTCCTGCGCGGCATTTTCTATTGCACAAAAGTGCCTTCCGACGCCGTTGTGCGGCCTTCAGGCCAAACCGCTTCGACGCAGCGGTGCGGACTCGCCTAGTCTACCTACGTAGACGTCTGCCATTTTCCAGGGAATAGCGTTTCCGTAGCGCCAATCGTGCGCGCTTTTCCTGTTCGTCAGATGATTAGCACGAAAATGAGTGACTTCGTCAAAAAGCACTCGAGCATCGACATGTGAGAGAATAACCACTAGAGAAGATGACATCGCGCCATTACCGAGCAGAGGACGACTCAACGCCCTACGCTCATCGTGACGGTCTAGCGTGACAAGGTCACGCCCGCCTACAACAACAACAACAACAACACTGGGAATAATAGCTTAGTTAGCAAAGTTTGCCAGGCAAACACAGGATTTACACGTTATTGTCGACCCTACGGACAGGCTCATTACGTGGATAATTTTATTGCTCAATTCCCTCGGCACAACAACAGCAACAACAACAAAGGAGTGGTTTTTGTTCGGCGGACGACTCTTTTCATCATGAACAACAACAACAACAACAACAACGACAACAACAACACAGGCAAAAAAGGAGCAAAGCGATTTTCCGCTAATGTCTGAGGTGTGGCCGCATCCTACGAAGCGTTGTCGAAAGTAGAAAAAAATAACAGAGTTGCGATGTTAACTTCATATTAACTCGAGAACGTTCTAGCAACGACTTCAACCGTCCGGTGATGAAGGCGTTATGCCTTTTTGGCTTGCAGACGAAGACTGGCTGGCTGTCTAGCGAGGGCAAATCGTTCCGGATAACTAGACATCAGCCTACCCGGAGCCTCGTTGAGGTGTTCCGTGTCGAAGAGTTCGTTGAGCTTCGAACGAGTTCGCTATGGACGGATACTTCGAAGGCGCTCGACACCTGACAGGTCAGCACCGCCTGCGCGCTCACGACGAAGTAAATCATCGGCCTTCGGCCAAGGCGCGTTTCCGAAGTTTCGTTGATGCCCTCCAGACGCACACGCCAGAACGGTGAGTTCGGTTCGAGTGCGGCAGCGTTTGAATTGTTAGATCTGAATTCAATCGTTCAATCAGAGGGTTTCTGTTCCTCGCTCAGATAGCGCTCAGAAGTCGAGACTCGACCGAACGCGACATGTTTGCGGGCTTAGAAAATTTCATACTCGGCTAATCATCATCACTTAGAATCATCACTTAGCCATCTCGAACGAATACGTTCGCAGCACGAAAATTCTAAGGAAAAACTCGTTTGTGCCCCCACGATCGTAATGGGCGCGATTTTTCGTTGTTCGTGAGCGAACTGATCGTAGCTTGACGGAGTGGGGCTCGGAAGTGGGAGGTGGTGGTGGTGGTGGTGGTGAATCCGATAGTTTTCAGAGCACCCAAGACGCGGTTGAGCGGCTCTTGAGGGCAGTGTTACCTCTCCCGTTCGAGTCATTGAGAGAAGGCGGTTAGTGGGCGTCATCAGTGGGCGCGCGCGCGCGCGCGTGCGCTCAGGCCAACGAAACGACTCCTCTGTCTCCTATACGAGACGACCATCGGCACAAGAGGCCGCTGCGGCCATAGTCGCAATGGCTGGCCACGAAGCAGCAGCAGCAGCACTGCGGAAACGTAATTCAATTGCCCCTCCTCTCTTATTCGCCCCCTGCTTTACTCTTCGCTGTGTCCCTCGTTGACCCCCTTTCTTCGCTAGGACAAGCTCCGTCTTGACCTTTTGTCGTCCGTCCACTGGTGCCAGCTACTGCTGGTCCTGCAGTTTCCTGTCCTGTCGGCCCCTTATCCCCCGACTGGTCGAAGTAGGCGAGTGCAGGCCGAGAGGTAGTCGAAGGAGGATGTGAAGTGGTGCTGGGCGTTCGTAGCTGTTGGAGCAGCAAAAGCTGTTTCGCGGAGCGCCCTGAGGACGGCAAAGGTGGCTGTGTGGCCCAGTCAACCGCTTCGTATTTTACCTTGTTCTTCTTCTTCTTGTCTTCGTCATCGCTGTTTGGCAGTTTTTGAGAAATTCCCCTAATCGACAACGACTAGCGGGGACGACTTCATCCCGACTTCGGGCTCCCCCGAAACACTCCAGCGAAGGGGAAGGCCGGGTGGCTTTCCAACCTCTCAACAAGTGTTTCGCTTCGATCGTTCATCGACGGTACGGACGTCCTTAGTGCAGGCCACATAGGATTTTACCTTGGCCTGTCGGTCGCGAGAAAGTTAGACACACAAAGACAGACCGAGATGACAACTGTTCGACATTTGTGTTCGAGCCCTGCTCGTTTGCCGCAGAAACGCCGGGAGATGGATGGCCGGGGGATGGCGGCGGGAAGATGAGTCGAGCTAAGGACAAGACGGCGGGACGTTGATTTTCTATTGGAGAAAATGTAGCATAAAGTGGTTGTTCCCATACGAGTGGTTCTCGTTGAGGGTTTGGGGGCCGCTGTAGATGAGGAGAACGGGGGAGAGGAGTCTATTGAAACAAAGGACGACGCCGTCAACGGAGTGGCTGCTGTTGCTGTCTTCACTAGATTGATTCGACGTTTTTCCCCATTGCCACTCCCACCGGCAGAAGTAATTACGATGGCTCGGCAGTAAAACCTCTTTAATGGTCGCGTGCGGGTTGTGCACTCGCAGATCGCGACATAGAACTCTGCGTTGTCACTGTTTGCTGCACAGGCACAGTCGATCGACGCCACTGAGAAGCAACGTAGAGCAATTGTACGTGCACAGATAATCCTTCAAGCTGGGGAAGGATGGGCGGGAGGCGTGTGAGGAGGCGCCAACCGGACGCCGAAGATGTGCGCGCAAGGGGGGCCAACGCACCAGGTCGGCCCGAGGCGCAGACTTCAGCAGACTGAGCGAAATAGAAACGGCACTGCTCGAGCACTTCCGGTGCGTCGCGGGGGCCAATTCGTAATCCGTAGTATGGTCGTGGCTGGGGATCCCTCCAGTTGACAGGGCGGCTGTCCTTCGTGAGAATAAGCCTGTTCATAACATTGCAGCGAGTTACCGAACAGGACACACGTTTATCACTAGAACCGAACTGGAGGCCAGCAGAAACCGATGCACGTCGGAGCGCCGTCTCGAAACGCTGTCGAAAATACCCCCTTCCCCCTGGTCGGACGCGATTTGGCGTAGGGAATTTGTTCGCTCTTGCTAAACAAACGGACACGCCAGGAGTGGAGAGGACGGCAACCTCGCACACTTAATCTCCCGCTCTCGGCATTTCGTCCCATTTTGTCGCCGGTGCGTGTACCGAATCGGAGTGTTCATTAGTACAGAGACAACTGCCATACGATCAGCTCAGGAGCCCCTCAGCACGTCGCCTATCCGAGGACTCGAACTACGGTCGTTTCTGCTTTCAAGTCTCCACTTACGTTCAAATCTGCCCAGCTGGCAGGTGACACACGAGAGGAATGCCCGTGAGATGATGGTCTTCGCTACGAAATGACATTGCCGGCAATCAAGGGCGTCGCAATGCGTCATCGTTTCTCGCAGTTCATTGGCAATACGCGCCTTGACCTCCTAAAGTGGTCCTAAAGTGGTCCTGGCCATACTCGGTGGCCCTCTGAGCGCATTGCGGGGCGGCATTGCGTGCGTGTCTTCTCGCCTACTTCTCGCTCATCGCCCGACTATTCACTGTGTTAGATGGTACTCATCGTAAATGACCTTATTCCATGCCCCAGTAAACTGAAGTGACGGTTCCAGTGTCAAAAACGGACGCCTGGCATCGCGGAGGCCGAGAGGCTAAACGCCTTGCGGCAAGCGACAGTCCGGTTACCTCAGTCCGGTTGCCTCAGTCCGGTTACCTCAGTCCGGTTGCCTCAGCCGAGACGAAACGGAGCCACCGTTCCGTCCATGTCGAAGGCGAACAGGTCGGCCAGTTTATGGCCTGAACTAAGCCGCATATATGTCCAAACGGCCGTAAGCCGATTACCCGCTTTTGAAAGGTTAATGGCTAAAGGCGAGCGCGCGCGTGGGGAACGGTCAGTTGGCAAAACTGGTCCGACCGTCAAACGAGCGGAAAGATGAGGTTTCGACAAAACAACTTCACAGAAAACGCACCCTGTTAACTTTCGGTCGGCAGGGAAAACGCTTCGGCACTTACTCGATGTATTTACTCTAGCAGATTTGATCGAGGCTATTATTCTACTGGAGTTAGGAATATTTTTCGAATTTGATTCGAGAGCTTGATGGCAATATTCGCGAATTTGGCCCTCCTTGGACCTCAGCCGACGCAGACGGAATTAACAGCAGTGACAACCAATCCACTGCAGACTTCGGCGTGAAATTCAAGAGTAATTATACCGAACACGCGAATAGGAAACTTTTAATTTCTAACCCGCCCCTTGTGCGCGAACTATATCGATCAGCGGAGTCGAGACGAAGTCGATCCGACGTTCCGCTGTGACGTTTGAAATATGTCGCCGTTTTTCTCAATGCAGCATGAAATATGACGAACTGTTTTTTTGTCAGTTCAGAGTAACACTTGTACTCTACTAATAATGTGATGAAAAAACAACGCAACAACGCACAAAGTCGCCGACAGACCTGCAAGCATCGTACGTGCTCGGTTTTGCGCATGGCTTTTTGTTTGTTAATTAATAGTTCCAAATAAGCCAATACAGACCTTTTTCATATTTTCGGTGTCGGGGCATCGACTCGCGACCGTGTTTCGGGTGGCGAACTTTGTCGAATTACCGAAGAAAATTTTCAAAAGATAGCGCGAATATATCCGCGATGTATTTTCCTGCTTGCACGACACGGTGGCACACAACGCCTCCCTTTCCCGGCTAGCCCCCCCGCTAGGCCCCTTGCTAGGCCCCCGCTAGGCCCACCGCTAGGCCCCCGCTAGGCCGCCGATAGCCAGTGTCAGCAGGTGTTGCTTTCTACTGCGTAGGTGCATCTCCATGATGAAATCGTATGCGCAAGTGTTCTTGCGCATCCGTAAGTCGTTTTCGATCTGCTATAGAACTATTCCTCTATTCACTGCACGTTCATAAACAAGTCGCAATTTGTTGGCGGGCGCCTGGCAGTTTTGCAAGTGTCCTCCTGTTCTCTTTTTTAGCAGAATGGTTATTCCAGGGATGGTGTCTACGCATCGCGAGGATATTTACTCGAACGCTCGAATCGCGCTTACCACGGATGAGTTGTCCAGTTTGTCTACGGGCTCGTTTGTCACTCACGGGTGTCGTCTCATCAATTCGCACGCATGTCAATACGCCAATAACAGCAATTCCGCGCCAACAAACGAAGACGCGGTGAAATTCCGGCAAATATTCCAAGCGGTCCTTGACAAGGGGGCCAGAAACATCTACTATTAGCGACAACCACCTCCGCAGGATTCGTTGCGAATCGATGAAACATGTATATTGGACGACGTCGCTTGCCGTCTCGCGTCGCGCACCGTTCACGCGTTCGAAGCCAGGACACGCTGATGTGTGTGACCTTCACACGACCTGTCGTCGACAGTTGCTGGCAGGACTATCGAATACATTCGTCGGTGGCATGATTCGATGCGTTTGTTTGGCTTGGCCCTGCACTCCGTCGTTCTTACCTCGTCTCATCGATGCCCATTATCGACCAATATCGATATTATTATTTACGTTTTGGCCGAGAAGTTTCATCGAGAACGATACTCATATACGCCGTCTTCTCTGTGTCGTGACGCCATATTCGCCTTTCTCGTGACACGCGCAACTCTCAGCGTGGCAAACGCAAACAAGGAAAACGAAACAGCATCGATGTGCACTACTCGTACGCCTTTCGGTCATTTTTCTCGGGAGTGTCGCGCCGGTGTCGCTTCGTATCAACAAGTGCAATTTCATGCATTCCCGATCTTGTCCGACCACCTCCTCCTCGGCGGATGCGTGATTTTAGCGTCGTCTTCAACTGGATGATGGCATCACGTTGTCGCTGGCTTAGCCGATTTTCTAGCCGTCGGGCAGCAGCATTTTCCATAAAGCAATAATATTCAATTTCGTCCGAAACACCTCGACAGCGTCGAGTGAACGAATGTCGTGCCACGGGGAACCGGCAAGGGTCGAGCTGTTTTGTCCGTTGGGGTCTGGCTACAATGAAGTGGCCCCCTTTTGGCGGACCTGTTTTGGCGGACTGACAACGAACCCGCGTGGGTATCCACGATCCGACGACGGCACCCGGCCTGGCGGTTCAGAAAACGTCGAAAATGTGTAATGTAATGCAATTCATTTCGCCAATTCAGGCCATTACGCCCGCGACCGCTTCCTGCCCGCCGAATGAGGCGTAACATTTGACCCAAACGCCCTCGACGGGGACACAAACGTTTGACGGCAGGCCTCCAAGAAATCACCGAGAGCTGGCGCCCTCCTTCTGTATCTTCACCGGTTTTCGATGAAGCATTTTACCTTCCGCCACCCCCTAGCTCGTTCGCTTCGCCAACTCGTCGGCAAGTAGTAGGTGAACGCCACAACGGCCAATTGAACGGGCTAAGAAAAAATGTATTACAAAAAAAAAAAAGACGAAGAAAAGAACAGAAAATAAAAGAAGACGGTAAAAAACGAACCCCGAACTCCGACCGGCGTGACCGAACAAGAGAAAAGTGCCGTGCGTTGTGTGGGAGACGGGAAACGCACCCTGGCCGCTGCGGCCAACCGACCGCATTACTGGTCGCTCGCTGTCCGTACGAGGGGGTCAAAACAAGGCTTGCCAGCGATCTGGCCAGTCACTGGTGGACGCAATAACTTGCGTCTTTCGTTTTCTCCAATTTCTCTCTGTTCTCCCTTCTTCTCCCTGCGAGGCGGCATCTCGTGTGGAATGGATGTTTCCAAGAAAGCGACTTCCAACGTGGCGTGGCCGCGGCGGCGGCTTCTGCAGGAAACAGGCCGCTTTTCCGCCGCGGGCTGACTGACACACACTTGAGCGGCCTGAACCCCTCAGACGGTTTGTAGGCCTCGGGCCTTGTCCTTCTCGACGCATCATCCCCGTCGATCTCGTTTACGCCCGCTTAGCTACTGACACTCGAGTTCGATGGCTCTGGGGTGCATTCGTATGCGCCTTAAGGCAACACGAAACGAGACATGTAGGTATTCGGGTTCGATCCCCGCCGGTGCACGTTTATATTCATTATGGAATAATCCGTCTCACTTGCGGTAACGCAAAAAGCGCTACCGTGGACGTTAAATGTCGGCTAATGGTCGGTCCGAAAAATACTCAAGTTACTGACACTCCATCCGTCCGGCCGTTTCATTAACAATGACGTTATTGCGACATGGCGGGAACAACGAAAACGGCGGCGCCACTGCCTGACAGGCATTGACAGGCCACTCTAATGTGCGCCTAACATAATGCGAGATCACAAGCGCACAAAAACAACCAAAATACAATCATTTCGTCATGAGCCACCGCACCAGCCACTCGTAACCGTCTGGTGGCTCCAACTCTGCGGACAACGCAACGCGGTTTATCCGTAGCTCATTCAGTTGATCTCGACTGGACTAAAGATGGCGTCGGATAGGGGGTCGGCGTTCGTCGCACGCACTCTACGACCAACCAAGCGAACGAGTGATGAAATGAGTGAAATGCGAGTGAACTCGCTCGCGGTTTACCATTTTGGTTGCTGATCCGGTTGGACTATTCGATCGCGTTAGCTGTAAGAGCTTTGTGGGCCGGAACACGGGTCGGCCGGCCTACCTGTGTTCGGAGACCGCCACGAATACGCCAACAACCAACCAACCAACCAGACAGACGCCGATGTACGTTTGCAATGTTGACAAAGGTCCCCGAGCAGGAGAAGCGCAACGCCGAACCAACGCACAAGTCGAAATCTTCGACACGCACTCATACGCGCGCACGTTTGTTCGGCTGTCAAAGCGACAATGAAAAATACACTAAATCGCGTCGTAGCCAGCGGCGTCGTTGCTGCACGGCTATCTGACTTGTCCGATACAAGATGGCGGCGCGTCCTGATTTCAGGCCGTCGTCTAATGTTTGCTTCTTGTCGTCGTAGTTTTGCTGCGTCTGCTCTGCCGTCGCACCTGCGCGCAATTCTTCGTAGATTTCGTTTATTTGCTAATAAGAGTCGTTTCTACGTTTCTTTAGACGGAACTGGCGGATCAGCGCAGACGGTCGGGCGGTTTCGGACATCTGTCGGATCACTGCCGTTCACTTCTTGCCCCCCTGTAGCCTGAACAATAATAATAATAATGATATTGACAACAACAATGGCGAGAATCGGATCATGGGGCAGTGACCTGCTTGTGTAATGCCAACATCTGACAACATCGCATTCTCAGCTAATTCCGGCAAAACACCAGATTTACAAGCTGTCGACGTATCCAGTACGGATCCTCGGAACTGTTCAGACGCAGACAGTGGATGAATGAAAACAATATTTCTTGCCCTCATTCGGGACTAACATGTCACTCGTCCATGTTAATCGAGCACCGGAACCATCATCAGCAGATGACTACTAAGACCAACTTCACTGATCCGCTCTCCCATGATCTTAAATTTGTCTAATATAGCGCGTTACGTGCGTTGTCTTTCGCACGAACGGTGAATGAACGCATGAATGTTGAACACGAAGGCGAAAAAAAGCCCGGTCAACACCAGAAAACGGTCACAGCAACGAGAGGCCGAGGGAGAGAGAGAAAATACATCGATTGGCGGGCTAATTCAAAAAAAAAAGCTGAAAAGATTTCGTCACGTGTTAACGATTTGTTTGTTCTCAAGCACTTTTTTTTTTGTTCTCTACTCTAGCAAGACGACTAATTAACACTGTGGCGTTCACTCTGGCGTTGGTTCGACAACGGCCGGCGCGCTTCCATATGAACGCGTCGGCTGACGCCTCGGCTGACGAGAAACATTGCGCGCGTAGCGTCTTCGAATTTGGACAGTTTGTCTCAAAAACGTGCCAAAGCTGTAATTAACGCAATTAACGACGCAGTCATAGAAAAATGCCGAATTCAGTTTTTCGACCCGCGCGTTCAGCTGCGTGAACACACACACACGTGTGTGTGTGATAAAGCATAATTTTAAAGAAAACCGTATGCACAGAATCGGCCAGAATGTTTATCGCGTTTGACAGCGAATAATGTAAAACGATAGCCATCAACGGCCGTTTTTGAGTCGTCGCAATGTAAATACAGCCCGAGGCGAGCAAAAACTTTATCGATGGCGTCTCTGTCTGATGTTCGACGATCATCAGGACTGTTATCGTCGGAGTTGTGGCAGTTCGATCAGCCCGAACCGCAATTACATGGCAACGGCTCGAGCAGGTACTGACCGCAAAATTTTAACATTTCCTCCATTTTCGAACGGTTCCCAATGGCCCGGTTGACTAAGTCGGTAAACGCGACGTCACTCGAGCGACAACTACGTAACGTCGGATTCGCTCTCCTCAGGCGAATCCGTCGAGCTTCCGATAGCCGCCGCCGCCGCGAGAGTTCGGTCGATGGCTATCTCGTCTGATGACGGTTTCTAGATCCGATTAGTGTTCGACGGACGCAGTTCGACCGTTCAGATGTATCGATATAGCCTCGAGTGATGGAAGCCCAACGGAAATCGGCACACGACGAGGCTGAATCCTAATTATTGACCTCAGGACGCTAAGGTCAATGACTTCGTTCCAGTGGTGTTGCCATATCCAACGTGGATGAGACTTTATTCCGTCGTACGCCAGGACCCTGTCAGGACACAAGTGGATGCCTATCACCGAGTGGTAGGTAGAAAAAAACAAATTCAAGACCCCCAGGACGCGTTCGATCGGTGCGGTTGGCCTTGTGGGTCGTTTTTGGCCTGCAACGTCGCCAGGGCCGTTAAGGAACTTTTTTAAGCGACTTCAATAAGCCTATCGAGGACACACCCCCGACTCTTACGGACAATTAGGCCGTACGGAAATCACCCCCAGCGAATCATCCCCGGATCCTTCACCTTTGTCTGGGTCGGCCTCTACCTAACCGAACCTGGCCGCACGGTGACGGTCGATTGTCTCATCGAGTCGTTTTCTGCTCATTCCGCAGCTGTGCTTCTTGCCCTCGATATCCCTTTGCCCCTTTCCTGTGTTCGCTTCTTGCTACTCTTCTTCTGTCGGTCCCATACCGCGAATCGAATTCAACGACACACACACACACACACACACACACACGAGGACACACACGCACCGTCGACACGCAACGCGACCGTCTTCATCGTCAGATCCCAATAGACCTGTACGAAGGGGAAGGAAGACTCTGAGCAGATCTGCCAGTGCCGAAGAACTGTTACTCGTCTCCAGAAGAGAAAATAGTTCTGTCTCGTGTACCCAGTTCACGCTCAAGGGGACTTCGGGGGCTGCCATCGAGTGAAGCCGCCTAAGAAGAAGTAATGCTCCCCAAAATAGAAGAAAAAATAGCCGGCGGAAAGAACGCGGGAAAATGGAGGGAAAAGGAAAAGAACAACCTAGTGGGCTTCGTTACTCTCGGGGGTGTTGTGAGGCGTTGGTTGGCAAGAGCATGTTGTCAGCAGCCCGGGGGTGAGGGTACTCGGCGGGCGGCGATGATATAGCGCAGACGCGGCGAGGAGCCGTTTCGTGGTCGTTGCGATAGAGAGTGAAACAAAACCCGACGGAAGCCTTTTCACCGAGAGAATAACGTCGCGGCTGTTCTTTTACCGCCCTGGGCCGAACCAACGCCATCATCACGGTCAGAATCAGCGGCAGTGAGGGCATCGGAGATGGCAAATGCCCCCGGTGGGGGCCAGACACCAACCCTCCCTTTCTCCTGCTCAGCCCCCTCAAGTCAAGCCATTCGTGTCCTCGGCAGAGCCCCCGAGCGTCTCACCGCTGGCGTCTTCCGACACACCGGAAAGTAGTAGTTGGATCTACTCTCTATGGCCACTGCTCTATTGGCCGTTGATGTAAACACAATTTAGGCCGACTTTGGATACGGCAGTCCATAGCTCGGACTCTTGCCAAACTCCCCTCGAATCTCGTCGTGCCGAACCCCCTCGAATCATGTACGCGTGCGTACCATAGAGAAGAGACGAAAGAAGGGAAAGTGCCTTTAGTAATCATATAAATAATGGACTAATGAACGACAAATGAAGCGGCATCAAAGCAAACAACAGCACGACACGCATGCATGACACGCATGCACGCCCACACAGACATAGCGGAGACGCGCGCTCCAACTACTCCCGCTACGACTGGACGACGACGATAATCGCTCAGCGTCAAGCAACGCTGTTATGCGTGTCCAGTGGCCAGGAAAAGCGTCAATGGAGTGCGGCAGAGCCGAGCGTCTTCGCTGCAGCCTAAACACCCTTCCTCGGACGCGCATTCGGATGCGTCCTCTCTGTCTCTCGTATACACGTGTGTATATTTGTACAGGATTGTAGACTCAGATGGCCGCGTGTGTGTGTGTGGCTCCGATTGCGTGCGTGCGTGCGTGTTTACTGCTCTGTTGCCTATCTATGGAGACGGATGCGATGCAGACGTCCGGAGAATTCTTGCTGACCCGGCCGTGGCGACCTTGTAATGGAAATTGGATATCCGGCCCTCGCAGATGGCGGCGACGACGACGGCTACACTACCTGCCGCTATCACCTGTCGTCGTATGAACCGCTTCTAGACACAGACGCACAACGTTTTCTAACGCCGCAGGCTCAGAAATGCCCCCTCGCTAGCTCGTCGAGCGCCTAGACGGTCTGTTTGGTTTCGGAAAACGTAGCTGGGTGAAGAAGGAACCGCTATACGGCCAGACGCGACGCAGCGATAAAAACGAAGCAACGAATATTTCATCTAAGCGTCGCACCCTTGTTCTCTCCAGCACTACCAGCACCTTCTAAACGGGGGCCGCCCGAGGGCATTCTCCAATACTAGGCAGTGCTGCGAGTGTGGCCTTAGCAGCGGGGGCTTCTGCAATGGTCGTGCTCATATTCGCCAACAGTATCGATGCATCCTTCCGATAGACGGACGAGTAGACCATCGATCCCTCGGGGGCTGTGCTTAGGCACCCGCCAAGGCCCCCAGTCGCCCAATCCCGCAGACAGACCGCGGTCGCCAGGCCCCCACCTCGCCGAACCCCTAATCACCTCTCGAGTCTCTTCCGATCCTCCTGAAACTGCGTCAGGTTAGTCGCGTTCATTTCAAGGCCTCTTGACGTTAAGCCACCACCAAGAGGCCCAGGAAAACCCGCCTGAGATGCGTGCGGGTGGTGGTGGCCATAGTGCCGAAAGCAGAAGGGGGGCCGTTATCTGTTCAAGTTTCCATAAATTGCCCCCTCTCGTGTTCGACTCGGTTCGTTCGCACACTGAGGACATGAATATGACCTCCGGCTGAAAGTAGATCTTCCTCTCTCTCTCTATATCGTGCACGATATATCGGGGCATATTTGCCCGCACGACAATACGAGCAGGAACGAGTCGTACGCTCATTGTCGCGGTCCTGCAGCTAAGAAGGGGCATTATCGGCCAGTTCAGGACGAAGACCGCTGGCGTCTGCTCGGCGTCAGCAACGACGATCGATAACAACGGCGCGGCAATCGTAGGTAGAATTACTCGAGTCAAGCGCGCCGACAGGGACGACGCACGTCGACGTTCGTCGTCGTCGTCGTCGTTAACAAGCGCCCCGAATTCGGCTCGCCTCCGGTGATGCCCCTGCTCGTATTTCTGTCGTTCGTTCACGAAAGCCGCACAGTTCAAGCATCGATACGCGCGTTTCGTAGCACAACAGCGAGAGATAACCTCTCGCCTTGTCGCGACAACACGAAGCGACACAGTGGTCGTCCGCTTGTTGTCGTTGTTATCATGGCGCAACATCTGATCACAGACAACAACAACAACAACAACAACGCCGTTTCTCTGTGTAGATGGAAGCTTGATTAGGGATTATTAGGTCGCATTCTTCAGATGGTCGAATAGCGTCAAGTGTCGATGATGATTGTGACTGTTGTTATCTGTTGCCGCCGATGTTGTCACGTGGTTGTTGTTGTCACGTGGTTGTTGTTGCTGGTGCACGATGAGGAGATTCTATCGGCAATAATCACTTGAACGTGAGCGGTTGTCGTTCGCAGCGATCAGACTAAACCGAACGGCTTCCGCGTCGGCCGGCGGTGGCGCGATGACAAAAGCGTCGCGCCTCGGTCGTTCCCTGGAATAACAACGCGCGGACAACACCGACGACGACGACGACCACCGGTTCGATAACGACGAGACGTACGAAACCAGGACGATCATCGTCCTGTCGATGTCATCGGGTCAGGCCATCTCGAAGGGCCAGCCCCTTAGCAGACTAGGCCCTTGGAACAGGCCCATGTTTGGATAGGGGAAAACACTCATTTCCCCTTTAACCGGCTGACTTTTGACCGCCGGAGGGTATCCGGTCTGAAGTGGCAGAAAACGGATTCGGCGTCAAATGGCGATCATGAGAGATTGATGGTTCGTTGCTTGACAGACATCATCCGAGTGGAAAACGGCGATACCTGCACCGATGCGGTGGCCGCGTCGGCCGATCAGGTGGTCCACAACAGCCGAACGTTGGCCAGGTCGGCCATTAACAACGACCCAGTTAACAACACCTCAAACTGGTCCTCTACACCTCCGACATACACAACTCTCTCTCGCTCTCTCGCACTGCAACTTTGTCTCGTTTTGTTCGTCTCTCGCTTTTGCTATCTCTAAAGTCGGGTCAACGCAGGCCATCCTCACTAATATTTATTATCTGGCCGCGCGCGCGATATACGCGTAGTCCTGATAGCGTCTTTCCATGGCTCTTTCTCGTATCTTCGTACTTCTCGCAGTCGCTTCCTCACCCACCCTCCCTTTTGTTATGGCAGGATTAATAGCGCGAAGCTCCGTTACGA
>MNPL01011758.1:5758-20626 GCA_002081605.1 Tropilaelaps mercedesae
CATCTCTCTGCGGTAGTGCAGAAATAGAGAAATAGCGACTCACAGTAGATAGCTACGGAGATAGATGGAGGTAAATGATTGCCCCCGCGTGTCACATAATGGTAACCTATACCGAGCGTGTTGTTCGAGGATACAGACTGTACATCCTAGCCGGCCTAGCATGGCTTGACTGCATGTTTCTCCCAATTTCCAATTGACAAAAACAGGACGCGGCAAAAGGCATGAAATGAGAAAAAAACGTTTCTAATTATATGTATGCCATATGGGCGCCGTACTCTTTGTAATTGCAACTGACAAGATATCTCCAACTGAACCACAGTTTCCATTCACCAGTGAGATACACGCATATATATATATATATATATATATATATATATGGCAGCTCGGCAAACAGCGAAGTGAGGAGGTAAATGTACAAACGTGACTAATCAATCGAGATGCCGACGCGCCTGCAAGTGCGAGGCAAGTACCAATAGAATAGCACCGCCAACGAAGATATTCTTCCGCGCTTTCTGGAAGTTGAGCAAACGAGTGAGATTTCACAGCTCAACTTTCAGTTCGTTTTTTTTTTGCTTCGTTGGGGAATTTTGTGCCCATAACCGTCGCAGTAAAATATACAAGAGGCAATGGATTTAAAAGGTCGCATTTTCTGTCGACGCTACCTTGCGCGTCCATCGTTAAATTGAGCGGACAATAAATGATATGTTGAACTTGATAGCGTAAGAACTATTTCGTGGCATTATCGTCGGTTATGGATTACGCCAGTTTCCAAAAATCCCGTAATTTCTACCCGTTAGATATATCTAGGCGGCAGGTGCTTGTCGAGCTCGGTGGCTTGGTGGATTCGTATGCGCTATGCGGAGGAGACACGTTGGTGCACAGGTTCGATCCCCGCCGGTGCACATTTACATTTATATGGGTTCCATCCCAGGAAGTAATGCAAAAACTGCTACCGTGGACGTTAAATGTTGGCTGATTGTCAGGTTTAAAAAATATTTAGGTAGCAGGAGCTTCTTTCTTTGATGTAAATGTGAAGGACCGGCTGGTCAATACAACGAGCGCGCTTTCGGCAGGCGCACTGGTTGCATTAACGAATACATTCTATTAGTATTTCGTTATGGGCAAGGAAATACCGAACGATTATAAGAGGACAAAGATGTACTACTAATTACAGCGACCTGTGGTGAAATACAGCATTGATTTTCATTTTTTGGTCCTATAAACTTGCAAAAATTATTGACAATTTTGCCTCGATGGCTTCTCATTTGCACTGAACTACCACGCATTAGCCTGCCAGACAATACAGCCACATTATGCTCGATTCATTTCGTGGTTTTTGTACAAGTATTTCTAGAACTCGTAACTTCATATGTAAAGAATGTACACAACTACAGTCAATGTATGCTCCTGTTTCTTAATTTTTTCGCACTAATCTTTATTTCCCTCCCCCGTTATCTAGCTCACCTCTCTGCAATATCTTTTTGGCAGTTTCCAATGCTCTCGCAACAGCTCATATCTCACATGAATGTCTCTCATTTCTCCCAGATTTTTTAAATTCTTTGATTACGTGTTTGGTCGACCCGGGCCCGGTGGTACACAGCGGTCAATCTCGGAAAGACTCTACCTTTCGCGATGACTCGTATAGAGCTTCTCGCCGTGTGTCTGCTTATCCTGCGGCGTCGTGCGGTACTGTCCTACGGCAGGCCATTTCCTCGTTATCTCCTTACGGCAGCTTTGTATTCAAAACTGCCTGCCTTTACCATCTCAAGCTAACAGTGATGTTCTGGATGGCTGTGTTTTCTTTGGTTGTAAGGATCTACTCTTTACTTCCAACGAGAACGACTTGCGATAGTCTAAAATGTCATATCTAAAATGTCATGAATTAATAAACACTTCGAGTCCATGCATTCCGCCTTCGAAGACTCATGTCCATGGCTACTTGCAGTTCGTTTTGCCACAACGTAACGCTCAATGTGCAGACGCTAAAGTTCATGTTTTGTTGACGAGTTTTTTTAAAAAGACCCTTACACAGCTTTTTTTACAACTTTTGAAATTATTACAAACGTTACGGAGGCTCACATAAATAGGTCTACTAAAGGATATAGTATATCATTACGACATTGAAATTCTAAGCGAAACGCCCATTCCTGTTGCTCACTTGGAACAGTTCCAAAAATGCTTTCCTTAGCAAAGCGCCCGAAAGCAAAAATGAACTTTAGCGCCTTTAAATTAAAGCTGGGCGTTATGTGGTGCCGTAACGTACAGACACACAACATTCATTATGCTACCTTCTATAAAAAAATACCTTCATAAGTGAAGCCCATCTCCAAAGCTGAGACGTGCATATACAAACCGTCGTAAACGCAACCAGGTACAAGGCAGCCATTCCATCCATAACAACTGTTCGGTAGCCAGATTCTAGCCAGATTCAGATTCGACTCATAAATAACTGGTTTTATCATATGCCGATAAGTTTTGCATTGCGAATATAACGTTACGCCGATCAGTTGAGCAACCGCATTTCGGTTACTAGCAAGACTCGCGGGAGAGTTCGTAACGCGGGCGTCCAGTATGAATCTTCCCCAACTAATTGACTATGATAACATTGGCCCTCGAAGACAACCAGGCACACAGCAGTCGTCCTTCGTTCTAGCACTTCTATATTTCTCTTGATAATTTTCAGCACACGGCATATGCAGTTGGCTATAAGCCAATGATCGGCCGACGCTACCTGATGACCTGTTACGGTTAAACGGAGAAATATTCGTTGAGAACATGCCCATGAGAAAATGTCGTTCAAATGAACATCTCTATCTTTTGTAGACTATGCTGGCTTCATTACCAATGCGCATATACGCAAACAATCAACAATAATAACGAATTTTGGATTTTGCACATTGATGAAAATAAAATTGTATCGAGTCTTCGCTAGATGCATCTACACACATACAGCGAAAAGAGGAAGAGTGCATGAAAGCTGTTGTAGGTGTTTTTAAGAGATATTTCGTTATAACCCTAACTGCTACTTAATTATATCTAATATGCTGTCGCTGTGTAAGATTTCGGCAAACAGTCGAAGCGTATTTTATTACTATTTAGGGTGGACCAACTTGAGTAAAATTAAAATATGTACGTAACACAATGACAGACCCTTTGATAGTTTTTCAAGAAAAGATAAATTGAAATTCCTATGTCTCGATCCACGTCAACAGGTGGATAGCTTGATATAATAGTTTTTAGCAACACGCTAAGCGTCACTGAATATGAATATGGAATATTTAGTTCACTTACGTCCAGTACATATGCATTACAACTGTTCCCCTAGATTTGTCTAATTAGAGCTGTTCGAGCAAACAGAATATCATCCGTTTCGCCTTTGCTTAGAACACAGGCAATGATTTAGTCTTCAATACTCACGAGGCCTGGCATCCACATCCGCGCACAGCCCCACAATAGCCAAAATGAAAACTGCACTTCTCCATGACAGTTTCACGGAGTGTCGGGCCATCATCGACTTCGATCGGTGTTCCACGCCGGTGAACGAGTGCGTTCCGTCAAATGCGCTCTATCAACGTATCACCCAGTGTTATCCAACCGGTGATCAGCACAATATGCGTTCCAGCGTACGTTCTCCAGGAGTTGCAGGATAACTATCCCCTCTCTCTCACACACCGATTAGCCCACTATCAACGTACAACCCAAATAGCGGTTGGATGCCAAGCGGCTCTGTGAAATTCTATTATTCACAAAACTCTCTCTTTCTGTTTGTTTCGCTGTCTCGATTTTTCCAGCGCCAGCCTAGCTGTTGTTCGCGAGGGTATGCGCTCGAGGCGTGGTCTCCAATACGGCACACCAACGAGGCTACCTCCAGGACGTCTTGTAAGCGCGGCTGACTTTGGAAAGGAGTCCAGAGGTGATTGTCGAGGGTGAAATCGACCCAAAGCCAATTTCTTGACCGCGGAGTTCAGCGCGTCCGCCACGCTGATTCGGATCCTGTTTCGCTGTCGCTGTCTAGCGCGCGGGAACATGCTCTGCTCGGCGCCACCGCCGCCGTTGCCGACGAGCGCTTCAAGGGCGGCAAAAACGGACCGCCCTCGCCACTCAGTGACCACCGTGAACGGCTCGCGCGGGTCCGACTTTGTCTGGCGCGCCCCTTACGAAACACCCTCGCTCAGCCTCGGCAAACTTAGAGGTTGGACCGGCTCTCTCTTCAGTATAGACGTGAGTCCGCTTGTATGAGAGTCTCTGTCTGTGTGTGAGTGGGTCTAAGTATGGGAGATTGTACTGATAAACGATTGCTATGTCTTCGTTGGCTAAAAGGGGTGTCGCGGTTTAATTTTTTGCGTACGTTTAGCCCGTCGACCGTGCATAGAGACGCTCACAAATACGAAAATAAATTACGGCTTTCCTAAAGTATGAAGGTGCAGGATGCAACACGCATACGTCGATCGTGTGCGCCACAAGTCGCTCGTCGACGAAGTCACCCGCTCACTATGACCGACATAACCAGATCAGACATCCGAACGTTAAAAAGGTCAGTTGTCATATGCCCCAATAGGGACAAAGGGAAGCTGGTGGGAGGGGGGCGGCTTTGGACGTTTGTCGAGGTAGCAGGTTAGGAAAGTCTGGAAAAATTGATCGATACAAAGACACAACAGACGGAAAGGCAACTCGTGGCTCCTTTTGCCGATATCGGTTGAGAGGGATCGTGATACTTTGGCACAAAGTCGTTTGCACCGTATGCCTGTGTTTGTTGCGTACTCTTAGAATTCGACTCGTGTGGTTGGGCCATATTTTCTGTCATTCAATTGTGCCCCCCCTTTCTAAAGAGCGTTGTGGAGACAATCCAAATCGGCGTGGCTGTAATCTATCGGGATTGGACGAACGTATGAGGGAAATCGGTGTTACCGGATAAGAAGGCGTATGTGCATGTAGCTAACATGAGTCACGCGTGAGATGACTAATTATTATCCGCATTTCGATTATAATAATAATAAAACATTTATTATTATCATTATTATTATTTTTTATTATTATTATTATTATTATTATTATTATTATTATTATTATTATTAACTAGTATATCTTAAAAATTATGACACTGGTTTGTCAACACAAGGTAAGAATATTATTAACGAGTATGTATTACTATTATTATTGCTAATATCGTTATTATATGCTCCAAATAATTTTGTTATGCCATAACCATGACACGGTTTGCTACCTCTGTTCGATATATAAACGAACCCATGATAATAAGCAATTTATTCACCATTTCACCGCGACTGTTCATTATCGTATTATTTTTTCTAATGGCAACTCCATTATGAAGACAAAATGGCGGTGTATGTCTGCATAGAAATATCGTACTCTATATGTGTATATATATATATATATATATTTTACCGGTATCATCTAGCATTGCTGTCACGCATCGTTATTCATGCCTAACATTAGTATTATTATTGTTATTACCGTAATTAAATATAAACGAATAGAAAAATTCCTCTCAATAGAGGTATTCATTTGAAAAGTAGCTGTCGGCGCTCCGAGAAGTTAGAAAGGATTTAAGATAAAAATCTGTCTCACTCTCTCACTCTTTACCTTTGTTTCTCGTTTCGTGCTCTTTCATAACGGGGTGCAATTTCACAGGACATCTACAAGCCCGAAACTGCGGCCAACAAGCCCGCACAGGGCTAGTTGTTGCGCAGGTAATTCTAACAAGGAGCAAGGAGCACCAATACGTTGTCGTTTTATCATATAAGAAACCTCGTTTGTCTTTCGAAGTAGAGAGAAAATGGAGGCATGGGACAACCGATGGAAAAAAAGAAGTACGACGGAGAAGCAAAAAATCGCTAGTAAAGTCTACGGGTGGTATACGGTATGGTTAACACAAAATGGGCAAATATTTTTTTATGAAACGTAGTACAAAAACAGCCTAAAAATAAACTCCTGAACTCATTGACAAGCTTCTCGACACAAAATAAGACATATCGATATGAATACATTGGCTGAGACGTTCAACCGTGTTATGAGGCTACGCTATGTAACCACCGCTCGCATGTGAACACAATCATCGCTCGATAAGCGACACACTACGTTCTATTCGAGGGAATTGAACGCATGAACCATCACCACAACTCCGTTATCAGTACGCAAGGCACAGCATTCCAACCTGACACGAACTTCTATCGGGACATTTAGCTGTCCAGCACTCAACCCTACCACAGATACGTACAAGTACGCACTCTATTATTCCGTGGTAGAGAACGATTCGCAAATATGCCAAGCTGAACCTGAGCTAGTACGAACAGCGCAATTGAATGTGATATGGGTTTAGACACACGTTGTTCGGGTGTTCTTAGCTGGACGTTGCACGATTGGCTGATGTTGCCCCGATAACAGTATCAAAGTGAGTCGAAGTTACAGAGCCACACGGGGAGCGTGGGTACAGCGCTGGCGTCTATGCTCCTCTGGCGATAAGCTCCTCTAGGTTTATGGAAAACGCTACCAAGGTGACATCTCGAATGCACTACTACTAATTATGTGTATTATTGCTACATGTGTAAATAAAGCAACCAGTTTTCCATGCGTTTCCCTGTCTGCTGGGCTCGTCCCTCTTCTGCAACGGCGTACTGTACAATATATTAGGGAATCACTACATGCTTATGCAAATAAAAACTAACGTACAAGTTCGACTACATGGGTTTACCTTTCCCCCGTAGTAGACAAGTACATTTCTGCGTACTTCATACCGAACACATGACATGTTTTCAACGGTAACGCTTTGCTTCGTTTCTTATAGAGTATTTGTCTTTATTTGCTATACAGGCATTGGAGAAATGCACGGAACGGCTCCGCATGTCTACTGCCTTTAGCACAAATAAACTACAGTGCCAACATGCTTCACGAAGTACTCACAACAGATAGGCAGAGACAGTGCGGGAACCGTCGTGTCATCAGTACATAACAACTTCTTCTCGTCCAAATCTTTTCAGTCGTTCGTCATATAGATTGTCACGTACAACGGCAGTCACGTAGATCATCGGGTTACCTTGTCGGAGCTGTAACCACTTTCGTCACGTTAGCAATTCCAAAATTCTCCTAGTGCATTAGTATCTCGTCGTGTGCATTGAACTATAGCTATTTTGTTGGTCACGCGCGCGATGTTGTAGACACTTGCTTCGCCGTGACACCTTCTGGTGTCGGTAAATAAGAAATCTAAAAAAAAGTTAACAACACTCAAATGAACCACTCGCGCTGGACATCAACACATTAACATCGGCGACGCTACACGGCATGACTAGCAGCCCCAGCGGATGCTTCTGCGTCTAAACGGCGACGAGATAGGTTTCGGACTCGGTGAGAGCTCTCACGAACTTGTGCAGGTCCGGCGTAGGGTCGGAGAAGGCGATCTCATCGAAGGTCAGCGGTTCATTGCCTGGCCCGGCCAACTGCACCCGCAGATGGAAAAGCAGTCTGGACGCCAAACCCCGACGTCGATACGGGGGAAACGTCCAAACGAACATCACCGAATAGCGAACATCGACTGTCGCATTATTCTCGACCAGGAGCTCCTCGCCGGGAACCGTGCGTATAGCCTAAAATTCAGACAACGTGAAAGAAATTTGCCCGATAGTATTCTAATATATGTATATATTGTCACAAAACGACACCCTTTATGATGCTTATCGCTGCAAAGAAGAATCCTCTCGTACCAGCGAGATCGCCGCAAACCCAGTGTTGAAATCTATGCATAGCCATCCTGGGCAACACTTCTGTAGCGCTCGACATGTCTATGCTTGCAGGCGTGTGTGGCGCTAGCCACTCAGGTGTACGACGGCACCGTTCTTCCGACTGGATCCAGAGTCAACATACACAATGGTCAGCGTCAACGATTTGGCGTACTTCGTCGAGAAGAGTCGAAACGTCGCCATTGGCGCCACACCCCACAGTTCGTGCATCTCCGTGCAATATGGCGACGTTCGAAGTGAATACTTCAACTTCAGTCCACGTCGCCACCGAAAAAAAGAACAAAGTATCTTTTTTCGTATATCACAGCACTCGTGGTACGCCACGCTAGTTGGTTGAAGAGAATAAATGAAAATAGCTTTTTTGATACAGGCTCTATATCTCGCGATATACAACACTCCTCAGATAGCACTGATACTCTTGAGGAAGAAAAGGGAGAGCTAGGGAGAGAGAGAGTTCATCGAATACGAATGCGAGTAACCCTACATCAAGACGTCTCATTATCTCTTTTGTTGGTATCTGCCGTGGCGTGACCCTGCAACCGGCGTGCCCATGTAGATCTCCGATGTTGCAGTTGCGTTTGACCAACGCCGAAATGGCTAAAGCATGAATGCGCATTGCCAACCGGGTAATGATAGCGCCAAGTACCGGATAATCATAGCGGGAAAGCCGTGATGCTCCCGGAACGTCGCCGGAACGGATACGCCGTAATGAGACCCGGCCAGACACGTCGCTTGATGCGTCACATTCCTTGCCGAGAAAGGCCTCCTCGACAAATCGGGTTCCCGTACATGTTGTTCGATTGTCTGGCACGAGATGGTCGGTCGTCCCTATGACTTGCCCTGGCCACAGAACAAACAGAATCGCTGGAAAACAGGGGAACTATGTCGAAGCCTTCGTCACGTTTTGTTATCGGGCACCAGCAGGCGAAAGGACAAAACAAAGGTGGAAGCCATCATCGTATTCAGGGAACTTCTGCATTGCCGACGATATCCGCAGCGGCGACAACAGCAGCTGCAACAATAATGTCGATGTGGCCGTAATAAATATGAAATCATAATAATATTAATAACAATGATGAGATGGTCACAGAGTTGAAAAACGACGATCAACGCAGCTGCGCGCGCCAGCGAAGCGTGACAAAAGTGCCAGGAAATTTGTTTTCAGCTTCGGCTCGTGTCACTCGAGACCACGATCTGCGTTCGGCTGAACTCTGTCGCGTGACGCAGCAGCCAGATGGCAATTGCCGTCTGCGAGAGAGGTAAAAAACATCGCTATTAGCTGGGGCACATCATGGTGGCACGCATCTGTTTATCTCTTTTTTCTGGATGACCGAACCGAGCGGGCACAAGCGCAGGTGACAGGAGCAACACCGTGAGTTTGAATTTGTCGGTTTCGTTCGCGGAGTGGGCCGGCCATTCAACATTGGCTAGCGTTGGATGAAATGTATCTGGCAAAGGTTCAGAACAGTTTAGACAGTGATGCGCTATTGAGGGCAGTGCTACGTAGCTTCTGTTTAGCGTTGTTGCTTTGGACATGGTTTGTTGGGTCGTGAAAGCTATGGGCCGTAGGGACACCCATTAGTATAATATTAGTCCATTGATTATTGTGATTATTGACTGCGTTATGTCAGCTGCGCAATTAACAGAATACTTAATTACTACCACATGGCACCGGGTGTTTATTCTGATCGTTAGTTTATGTGCCGGTAAGACCACTAGGGAGGTTCTGTCGAAGACGGTTTTTTTCGTCGTCAGGCAGTCAGGCTAGAAAGGGATGAACTTCACCAGTAAATACATCGAACTTAACTTCGCATGGACGGTTCGGGAGGTCGGCTTGCCTTAATGCGGCTGGTGTATAGACCGAACGTAAATGCGTACATATCCAGAAAACGAAGTTAGGCGCTGAGCTCACCTTCTTCCAGGGCTCGGTTACAACTATCGATGCGAGTGTTCCCGAATTCGTGGCGAATATGGCGTATCGCCTATCGGGATGGTTTACGGGGTCGATGTTAATGTACTCCCAGTCAAAACCGATGAAGCGGTTAGCAAGCTTCATGACTTCAGCCACCTTGTCCCTCACATACTTGACATCCTGGGGCCTGACCAGATAAACGGTTCCGAGCTCGGGTACGATATCGAGCACATTACCGTTATTCCAGCCCTGAAACGTCACCAAGACAAACACACCAGACGGAACTTATCTACGGAGACTATCGAATGTCGAAGAAATGCGTAGCAATGACCGCATCCCAAAGACTTCACCTGCTAAGAACAAAACCGGACTTTTGTAGCACATATGCGGACGAATTCCGGTGCAGCTAACACACGCGCTGAAACCTTAGCGTTCGGCTGATCCCAACACCCCCAAAGGGAAGATGAATAGACAATGCCATAATACCACACTAACCCTGCTTTCATAAAGCTACTTATACCAGCCACACATCGCTCAACGGCAAACTCGCCCTACGTTACGAACCTTGAATCGCACAGCGCTGAGTATCTGTCGGTGGAACTTCTCGTGTTGGCGCTCGTCGTCGGCCTCTCCCTGCGAGAATACCATCCCACAGCGAGTGCAGGCCGTTGCGCCGAAGCGTACCTGCCCGGCGTCGATTTGCATCTGCCGCTTGCCCAGCCGGTCAAGAAGTCGCCGAAAACCACTGAAGCCGTCAACGTTTCTCTGCTGCACGGGGGTCGGCGCTCCAAACGACGATGACGAAGTGCCGTAAAAGTTGGCCGGCTTCTTGCCCTTTGTTTCGGCAGAGTCGAACGGCGTCGACGTCAGCTGGGGGTTCAGCTTGCGATACAAGGGGCTCGGCACCTTCAGTACATCTAAAACAGATAACAGCAGTTTTTCTGCTTTTTTGGGGGGTTGAAACAAAGTGTTCGAATTACCCTTTAGATAGTTCTATGGATACAGTGATATTTCCCTATGTCTGCGCGTCGTGGTTCGTGGAACGGATGAACCCTAAGCAAAGAATACGAGCGCTCGTTGTGTCTGTAAATAATGGTCCCCTTCTCTTCCCTTTGCGAACACATCTGACCAAAACTACATCTGCTCCGTACCTTCTGTAGCGGGCGTGCTCACTGCATTAAGCATGTTCCGCCGCAAAAGGGCGTCCAGCGTCGGCTGGCTGTTCTTCTGCAACTTCGGCGTGAGCTCCTTCGGCCGCTTCTCGGGGGACTTGACGACAAAGAGTGACTCAACCATTCTTCGGACGCGGTACTTCGGAGGGGTGTCGATCCGGTCGAAACCGAACGCGTCGTCGGCGGGATTGTATTTTTTGCGTGGACGCGGCGCTGGCGGCGGCGGCGGGCCTACGACGGGCGATTGGCGTACGGACGACGGGGGTGGCGCGAGATGAGCAGAGGGCTTGGGCGTCGAGGTCGACGTCGCCTGCTGTGTGCTCAAATGCAGCGACCCGGCTGACGCTGCCGGCAGGGGCGACGGACAGGGCGATGCGGGGGCGGAGCCCAACAGGGGCGAGGTGACGGGCTCGACGTCTATCGACGTCGGCTCGCCTGTCGGACGTCCTAAACCCGATAAAACGTTTGCCTGCGATGATGCTACCTTGGCCTTGGCATCGCATCGCTCCAGTTTGATCACCGGGAGAGGTAATCCGGCGACAAGGTCGTCAACCGACCTGGACAACATGGAAAGACGTTTCCGGACGCTGTCCGCCCTTGGCCGCCGGCTCGGCTTCGTCTCCGGCAGCCGCTCCAGACGCACCCAAACATTGGCGAATCCGAACCGCTCCCTCACCTGATCGTCCTCATACTGATCCAGAGTTAGACCAGCAGGTATCCGTTTCACCGGTGAGCGTTTCTCGTCGTACCGCCACATCGATGGCCTTCTCCGCTTGGCTTTCTTGCCCTCAACAGCGGGCGCCTTCCGCTTGCGAAGCCGGGCCCGCTGCTCCAATACGACGCCGGCTCCTCCATCGCCTCCTGATCGCTCTAAATCGTCAACGCTTTTCAGGCCAAAGTTGTCACACTTGCCGCCCTCCTCCGCGAGGTGGGAGATGTTGTTATCCTTGAAATCGAAATCGATTAGGCCCCGGGTAGGCGCCGGAGACGAATGAGGGGCCACCTTGATAACGCCGCCTTGGAAATATATCTTGAGGTTGCCTATCGGGTGGTGATGTTTGAAGAACCTGTTCCTTGCGCCGAGCTTGCGGGGGCTGGACCTCAATGTGATGATGGTCGCTGGTACACTCTGGAGGTCGTTCGGCTCCCGGGCGGAGCTGCGGCAACATCCACGTGAGTGCTTCTCAGATGGTAGACTAATTAGTTAGATATCGATTGGTTTCAAACAGCTTGGCAGTGTATAGTAGTGGCAGCACTTTGAAGACTTGCAATATGAACGATAACAGTTCTCTTACGGATATAGCAATGCCCAAGTCGTTACCGTAAACCTTTTTCTTACTAATGAAACCGACTAGTTTGACCAGTAGGATCACACGTAGATATTCAACGAAAACACGCAATAATGTACACAACGTATTTTACTACCTTGGCAGTCTTCGACGGGGGAGCCTTCTTCGTTATGAATTTTCTCGCTACGATTCCCACCCGTTTCTTCACTTTGCGACTCTTCGCCTGCAGTCGGTCGCGATCTGGCGTCGGTACAAAGCTCGGCCGTCCGGTGAACGACAAGGCTTGAAGACGCTCTCGGATAACGCTCGGCGAAAGGCGACCTGCCGTAACATTGTTGCCGTAAAAGGCTTTTGGACGTGTTCCACTGGAAACTGCACACACACAAATATACGCACAGGGTCTTTATGTCAACGGTAATAGTTGTTCTACATAGTTATTACATAATTATTAATTGGAGCTATGCGACAGGTATATTTTAATGAATATATCGTAACCATAATACTTGTTCGTGCCGCTATGTTAGCCATCACAGGCGGTGCTTAACATGAAAAGTTCAATGCATATTTCGCAGCAATTTATTGGATTACTTGCATGAAGACATTGCAACGTTGATACACAAGGCCTTCGTATCAACACTCACAAAGCTATTATCTCTTCGCACAAAGGGTGGCACGTATACAGGGTGTTCCCAAAGTCTGATGCGAGTTATAGGACTAAACGAACCACTGTGGAATTAGATGCACTAGACAACGAAATTGCAAGACCTCAAGAGTAATCTCTTTTTTCACATAACTCAAGTAAGGCCGTGACATCTGTACATTCGCCTGTTGCTCGTAAAAAGACTACCCAGTTCCCCCTTGTGTACCACCGGGAAAAGTAATCGAGGAGGTTGCATGCGATAAAACAAATTCTCACAGCTAAACTACAGGATATGCCCTCTATTATCGCTCACCAGTTAGCGTAGGATCCGTCTTTTCAGCTTTTTCAGATGTTTCTACGGCAGTGTTGGTCTCTCGCACCTTGCCGGCAAGAGCAGGTCGTTCACGCTGGTCCGCTCCAAGTGCTTCCTGACCACGCTCAGAGGGTAGTACACCGCTGGTCGACTGCTGAGTTGCCACGATACTGTCGTCAAGTCGCTTTGAGGCGGTGACCATTGTACTGCCATTAATTGGCCCCTCGGCGTGAATTTCGTCTAGGACAGGCGTCGTCGCAATGTGCACCAAAAACAAGAAGACAGTGGTTAGCAAAAATTAAAAGAGACAGGATGAAATACAAGGCGAAAGATGAGAGAGAGAAGAGAGAGGAATAATTTTAGAGAGAGGGAGAAAAGTATGGACACGTCATCCGCAATCGACACGTGGTATAACATTTTATCATAAACATCCCTACAGTGTTTCCCAAGAAGGCGTGCAGACTCTTTATGCCGTTAGTCACCTCTAGATTGCGCTGTCTTATTGGTCACCACGTCCAGTGGGTTTAACAATACAACTGAACATCCTTCGCTGCCAACTTTTCGGGTGTCCGCCTCTATAGGCTTCTCCTCCGAGTCACTGTCAATGACAATGCAAGGAAAGTTCTTCTCGACCGGCCGTTGGCTTTGACCAGTCAAGATCGCCTTCGCCTGGCCCCCTTGATTTCGTCGGGATCGGGGTTGCTTTTTCGTCGTCTGTTGTCTTTTCGCGGGCGGTTCGGTAGTCTCTTCCGGAGGAAGCTCTTCTTCGGGATAGGGATCAATATCTGAGTGCTGTTTCGAGGCCCGTGGGTCCCTGACGCCTGCCGGAGATTGCAGCAATCCTGGAAGACTTATCTTTGCTTGCTTAACGGCACTTTCAGAGTCTGGGTGTTGTTCTTGGTCGACATCCTCGATCAACGTGTCACTGCGGCCGTTTGCTAGCGCTTTCTCTTGAAAATGAGAACCTTCATCGACAACCCTCTTTTTACCCTTTCGCCTTGTGCGGCCACGAGGTTGCACCGTTCTGGATCCCTGCAGACTCTGGTTCCTTCCGTCGGAGCGTTGCTGAGCAGTATCAGCGACCTCGCTAACTTCAACGCCGGCTTCATCTCGCGCAGCGGCTGTCTTCTGGCGGCGATTTCTGCGTTTTTGTGGTGCCACCTCTTCATCTGGGCTGTTCCTATTAGGAGGACTGTGTGCTTTTTCCTTGTTAAATGCCTTGTTAACGCGGCGTTGATTTTCCCGATTGGCTAGAGCCTGCCGAGTATGGTCTTCCCGTGAAGATACATGGCCTGCGGGTGGATGCCTGGTATCTTTCGAAGGGCTCGCAGTGTTGCGCTCCTTCAGTCGGCCTCGTTTCTTTGAACTCGCAATTACTGAAAGCCGACACAATAAATTATCTATAGTTAACGTTAAGTTGCGTTATTTGAGGCATATCTCAATCTATTAATTGGCAGGTTGATGGCCAACAAAGGTGGCAGTTTTTTTTGGTGGCTATAACTTTTAGACACATTTCTCCTAACATACAGAATTCGCTAGTATCGTGTACAATCTCTTGAAATGTTTGGACAAAGAATCGTTTTAATTTCTTCGGTGACAGTGGCAACGATTGACTTAGAAGCAAGAGCCATTTGTAGTCGAAAATCAATAGCATATTGTTGGGTTTTTATGCCTTATACGAAGCTACCGAAAATTGGTGATAATACTAGGAACAATAAGGCAGTTCATTACAATAAGAAAGTAGTGAACTTTTGTAACATACTAAAAAATCGTCGCTCTAATTAATCG
>MNPL01011759.1:0-24986 GCA_002081605.1 Tropilaelaps mercedesae
ATATATATATATATATATATATATATATATATATATATCTTAACATAGTCGCTTCTAGGCATTGAGACGATGTCGAGCTTAATGGCTTCGCGTACATTCGCGTGCGCCTTGCGACCGAAGGACATACGTAGGTGCACAGATTCGATGCCTACTGTTACACATTTACTTTTATGGGCCCATCTTGTGAAGCAATACAAAAAGTGTTATCATGGACTCTAAATGTTGGCTGATAGTCAGCTGTCAAAATAAATAGGTAAACGATAGAGTCCCTAATTCGAATCAATTTTTATTAATTGTTCATAGCTACTTGAAAAAAGCACCATATGGCCGCTCAATCATCGTTATAAAATTATTTAGAAAACATCTTAATAATTGTACGTAAAAAATACAAATGCTTTTATATTATAAAACGTTATAAAAGATAATATGTATATTTATTCTAATCTGCTTAACTTCTAAGAACCGCTGTTCAGTGTTATGTGGTTTAACACAGCGAATTCTGAGTTATAACAGAAGCTGCCAGCTATTACCAGTTCGAGTTACGTTTGCCTCGGAAACGGCAAGCGCAGAGCAAACACACAGTATATATCAGCCGATTTCGCGATGCCGGAAGTTGTAGCATCATGACGACGGCGCTGGGTTCAGGCTGTGCCTCAATTCACAAAATTGACTCTTCTTTGCTAATTTGCATAAAATTCACATATGTAGGTAGTGAAACAGGTCATTGGGAGGTTCCAGGCACACGTCGTAGATCTAATATTTTCAATTTTTAAGCTCGAACTCGCTTGTAGAGACCTATTAGTTATAATAAAAAATGTCCGTAAAATTTTGTCGGGCGTTATGATAAAGAAAACTATTTATTGTGGATACTCCAATTGATTGTATTTTTTTCGCAGGGATACAATTCCTGTAAGAACTATTGTTTAACAGAACTGTCGTTTCAGATAAAAATAAGAGCTGTGTAGGTTGGTTCGTCTTTTTAAAAGTATTACACAAAAATACTTGAATTTATGTAGAACCCAATAGGTGAGAATGGATGAAAAATTGCTGTATGCATCTTAAATGCCTCGAGCAAGCGCAAATTTTTATAGAGGTAAGCACTAGATAGTTATATTTAACTATTCTGCGTCAACTTTTCTCTAGTGCATAATCGTTATCCCATTATATAAATATCCATGTGTATTCTGTAGACAGTAGTGGCGTAAATTGTGAAGTGAATATCAAGTATATTTTTGTGACGCGTGTTTCTTGCGTAAATTTAGATATCTCTACCTAAAACCCGGAGCGCAAAGTTCCAAAATAAGCTAAAGTCTCCGGAAGAAAATTTTACCTGATTGGTGAAAGAAATAAGTGTTTTCCTTCAAGATGCATGAGAGTATCTTCGGAAATTGGCCAACAAGCATTTTTAGTGGGGGTCAGCAATCGCTTTCTGGTCATTTGGTACTATAGCGTGCGGCCGCTGAAGGTCACTTCCGCCCTGATGCTGCAATATTCAAAGCAACTATACTGCAACTTAGCTGTCACTTGCCCGCATGTACTGGGTTCATATACATATATAAATATATGTTTTATAGAAAAGAGATTTATGATTCCATTCATTTTCCAAACATGTTAATATGCTTCTCGCGCATTATTGGCAGTATTAAACTCTAAGATTTACGTGACTATATATATGGAATATATATAGCCACTGGAATATGAAGCGTACGCCAATTACCTAACTAGAGAAAAAGTATGATAAGACATATGTTTGTTATCATAACGTCGTCGAAAAAGTAGCAGCGTCTAGTATAGGTGTTTTTAGCAATTATTGTTCAGTCGAAGAAGAATGAACGTAACGGGCTTATTAAGGTGTAAAAGTGACGAAAATATGTAAATGTTGTCGAGGCATCATGTGTTCTTGCTAACATTCTTACTATTTGAGGTAATTATCGAAATGACAAGGAAAGCCATGATAAGAAATGACGAGGTCAGTTTTTGAAGTTTTTATGAATGCAGAACAAGAAGTAATCAAGTTTGACCAAATCGGAATTGTTTTTTCGTTCTTATCTCCTAGTCTCTCAGAAAAGTCGAAAGCGTATTCCTTCTGAATCTCGATGATAGAGAACAGCCCACTTCCCTGAAAAGTTCTTTCGCTGCCGAGTTTTGCAATCCGTTGGTTGTTTTAGGGGCGATAGCAACTAATTAAATTTTTCAGCATACCACATTCAATATTCTACTGAAATATACAGCTCCCATGCCATGACTCATAATTCATTGACTCATTTCATCGTTGAGGCTTAGGTCGTTTTAACAGTAATGCGAGAAACGGTCCAACTCAATCACAACTTTTTGTGCAGCGATTTATCTTGACTCTGTCGTTGCTGAAAACCATTTTTGGCACAAAGGCCCACGCAGGACAACACAGTCCCCGTACTGGGCCGCAAATGGCCTTGATGATTTGTTATTGATTTTAACCAGGATGTGTCAAGGTCAGAATTATAAATTGTCGTTTAGTATAATCTTACAAGGGAAACGTGAAGGAGATTCTTGATGAGTGGACGAGGCGACGTTGATCCGAGTATCCCTTTTCTTCGTCGACTTTTGTCTCCAGGGTGCGCTTTTCAAAGGAAATTAGGTAACGATCGTTAAAAAAAAATTCCGCACCTAAGGAGCCGCGAGGAGAATAGAAATCTCTTGTTGGCCTTATCACCGACTCTTCAAGTGTACGAAAAGGAGTGTATTGGTATTCTGCAGGCAGAGGGAGTAATAGGTGAAACTGCACATTGGTGTGGCGTGGTTAAGGTTTGCCTATAACTGATGTAGTAGCATAAAGCCGACGCACGCTGATCGTAAATGTTAGGCTAATTTAGCTTCTATTTTATTTTGCTTTTTGCAAGTTACATCTTTCATTCAATGAAGTTTAAAGATAGGAAGAAGTAGCAAAGAAACAAGAGCCCTTATAACTATATCTTATCTAGTTACTCTCTATGCGAATCGTTTACGATTTGGATTTTGTGCACGTAGTCGAGCAGAAAACAATTTGAAATATACATATTGCGAAGTTCGTTGATAATTGATCAATTAAAAATAATTCAGATTGTAGGCTTTTGCGATCCTCACGAGTAGTTATCGTTTGCCCGACTAAAGAATTGTCAGTTGGAAATCAAGCATTGGCGTAACTCCGATTCTAAGATCTCATGGGGAGTTGACCACATTGGGGTATAGATCAACTCAATTTCGATGGTTACAACCAAGCTGGCACACCAACGAGTGACCATTTTTTTCTTCTAATATCAGAACCACTTTTCCCACGATATGTCCGTATATTGTACACCGCATATCAACATCAACGTCGCGCCGCATTTCGTACAATACGCTGTTGGATCTCCTCTAAGAGTTTTTTTTCAATTTGCAAGGTCGCCATTCGCTAATATTTGGCCTAGTTGCGAGCTTTTGTATAACAATAATATATTTCCGCATGCATGACTGAACTTCGGAAAGCCAGCGGCCTGAAGTCGCTGTAAGGGATTACGGCCACCATTACAGTGATGACAATGTCGAGGAGACATCTGAAAGACTTATCTTCAACAGTCTTGAAACTTTAACTAATTATAGATAATAGCGCTACCGTGTTGCAATATATTTGCTACAATATATTTGATTACAGGAAAGTGCTCTACGCCTGCCAAACACATACGCTTGTCAAATGTTCACTGAATGTAGTTAATCAGCACTATGTTCATGTAAAATTTCGTGCTATGGTCGCAAAAACTATGTCGATCAAAAATTGTCAATTATTTAATTTGTGATTATGATCAATTTTTACTGAGATTTAAGGTCCAAATCTGAAAGTTAGCCGATTACTTTAGGTAGAACCGGTGTTCTTGACGAGAACAAAGCATGCTCTTCTAGAAGCTCCGTAAAAGAACTACGTTTATATTATACGTCAACGGAGCCTGGAGAACCTTTTCTGAAAATGTCTTTAAAGCCTCAAAAAGGAAGCGCTACACGTTGCACGAGGACAACTGGGGTAATATTGCATATTCTATCAGAAAGGGTTCGTATATTACGTTCTGTCACTGTATACAATACCATATTGCTATAACCTCTTCGAACGCACTCGAGTTATCCAGGGATGCCGTCATGATGATTCATAAATACCTTCTTTATTACTCCACTGATGCAGACTCTGGTTTCGACCAGTCGACTTGTTCGACCATGTTGTTCATACATGTTACCTCGATTATGCCGCACACGTATTTTACCTCGTTCATGCAGTTTCCGGATCTTCAGGTTGTTATCTATCATTGAAAAACTACGAAGATGCGAAAGCCGAGAAGAGGCGATGGGTCACATGCCAATAACCTCATCCTTGGACTCGATCTTTCTTGCGTTCATGACAAAGTCTAATCGTGGCTTTCGGATCCCGGTGGTCACACCGTGAATGGAAATCTAATACCGGAATTGAAAGTGTCTAGGGTGCCTCGATAAAGTGATGTTACGATTCAGTTGTGTTTTGCTTGTAAGTGGTGCTTAGCTTGCAGTGGTGAAGAGGAGTGGTGGCAAGAGGAGTAGCTGGGCGCGGATTATTGTAAGGAAGGTCTTAATCGCCGAGTTGGCAAGGCTGGCAAACAATAGCTTTCCTCTAAGACTGAATACACACGTAAAACTACGAATAGTTTATGGCAAAATGTAGGTCCTACAATTACTATGCACGCACTTGAGCTGCGGAAGTTTTTCATAAAAGCGAGTGATACCATTAGACCATACCTGCCCCATGCGAGAATAAATGGTCAGAACCTAGACAGACACATACGAATATGTACCAAAGCTGACCTTTTATTAGACGATTAAGACGTTCGAATACATTTATTTTAGATTATTTGATTTGATTCTCCTCTAAATGACATAGGTAATTAAATAACATAGGCACGTTTTATAAGAATAATCAGTAAACAATTCGTGCTAAGCTGTACTTCTAAAGCATGTCGATTTTTAACGTTACTCGCATTACCATGGAAAGTGATCTCCTTTTGCTCAAACTGGAGACGCAATACTAATCGGCTTAAAATAGACTCTTCATTCCGTCTGCCTGGCCTCCAGCAACCAAAAATGCATAAGTAATTTGCCGTCTAAACACTTGGATGGGCAACACTTTTGTTTTTTGCCTTTCAACTCTCTTTGTCAAAAAGCAGCGCTGACCCCTTGCGCCGTAAGAGGTTATTATTGCACCGGTGATTAGTTTAAAAGAGCCTCCTGGAGCTGTGACAATGGCCTGAGTAGTTAGAGAGCTGGCTCGAAACCTGACACTTACCGGTTTTATCGGTAGGTGTTATCCTATAGGTGTCATATACTCTTTGTACGCACTGTAAGGGTTCCCTAATAATGTAGGCCGCGAGTCGGCTGACATCTAAATAATCATCGAACAGAATTCATATGGTGATAGAACTAATAATATGCACTGCACCTCCTCAACCATTATATGTAATTTGTTTGAAGGTTACTTCCTTCAGGCCATACGTTTCGGCGTTTGTATATTTTTATAGCATCCTTGATCTCCAGGGACTCTTACCAAATTGAAAGGTGATTGCCTTGATCTTGTGTACAGTGTGGCCACCATAGCGTCCTATTAAATACTTGCAGGTAGTAAGGCTACTCTTCTTCATGGTTGTATTAGTTTGACCTTAAGAATTTACATCGCATCAACGCTTTTTTCAGGTGAAAAAAATTCATTATAGCCATCTGATCGTGTTGAAAGTCAAAGTTGTAGCTCGTTCTTGAATTCGCTGATTCAAACATTTTATCTGTCTAGTTTAATTCTACTGAATTCAGTTTTCATAGTAGTAACTAATTAAGAGTAAGCCTAAAATATTTTAAATATGATCGATAGTTATCATTCTGGCGAATAAATAAAAAAATACAACCCAGAGCTTAACCGTATTTGCCTTTATTTTCTAATATGTAAAGTATGATCATTTACTATTCTATTGTCGACACTGGCTCATAACAAAGCACATCGAACCCTCAGGGCACCTGAAGTGCCTGCCAAACGTTAGCGTTACGTCATTTATGATGCGGAGCTTCCTTAGGCGAATAATTGACCCCAGTAAAACACACTTCCACTATAAAAAATCGATATCTTTGCCCCAACATTTAACGTTTTTGACTATGCTCGTTGTTCACGTCGCCCTGTAATATATAGGTAGTATAGCCGTACCGCCTTTGCTCCGACAAATCTTCTAGATTTAAAAACTGTTGTTGTTTTTGATGGTTACGAGCATACTGCAGTTTATTTTTGAATTTAGATTCACTCAGTCAGCACAGTACAAGCTGATGAAATCGTCTTCGAATAATTTTTATTCGGTTCCTCACACCAACTATTGCCGTGTCGAGAACTAGAGCCATTGAGCAGTGCAGATCCTCGAAATATCCGCTTGTAGATCGGATTTCATGCTCTCCGCGGGCGATTCGTGGTTTTCAATATTAAATTTTGGGAATGTGAAGGGTGATCTGAAGTTACTATACAATTCATAAAATTTTTTCTTATAAGTGAGATTTTTCAATAATTTTCTTTCTTCTCACAGAGTTAGTCATATCTACGAGTATGATCGAAATAGTGACTGTTGCGCATATGAGAATCTTCTCTATGCCAGATGCGATAGTTGTTATTTACGCTTCCATTGAGAATAAAATTAAACCCGAAAGAAAAACATACTCAAAATAGTTGACATTTACATTGGAACCAATACAAAGGACTAAAATACCTCGAGGAGGTTTTTATTTTTTGCCTATAATACCAATAAGTGAGTTGTTTTTAACGACACTTTTCGCACACATGTTCAGTTTGTAAGTCTTATTCTAGAACCACTTTTTTCTCCTGCTTAAAAATGTACTTAAAAGTAAAAAGCAAAATGTGTCCTTAGTAGTCGGCTATTTTCAGCCGGAATATTTCAGGTTGGCATGTTTATTTAATACAACATCCTTTAACGAATCTTTTTTTAAATCCATCGCAATTGAAAAATGCTATGTGGGTTCTGCAAGTTGGAAAAGTTTTACGTCAGTCGAGGAGAATACATTACTGGAAAATTACCCTAACGTCACTTTAATTAATCGGCAGAACAAGTCGTAGTACCAATGCACTAAACAATAACATTTAATGTAAATATGTATTTTCCTGAGAAATAAATTGCAATGTGGGCAAAGTATACTCTAAAATACAGTTAGTTGGAATAAGGATGATCAACCATGTATTTGTAATATTTTTATTAGCGTAATTTAATGACGTAATTCGTATGATTTTGTAATTTATTCTGGTACGCTAGATTTATTTTTAATTTCAAGTATTGTTATTTCTGAAAATCTAACCTGATCGCAAGTGCCTTTTAAGCTCTGCTTAATAAACCCGTTTAACATCTTAATGCCGATGTGTTTTAAATTTTTGCCACTAAATTATTTTTTAACTCATTAGAGACCTCAGGTCCTTGTGCTGATATGTGCGTGAAATCTACTAATTTTGATTCAAGCACTAACGGCTTATCAATAAAACTTTTCTGGTAATCGTTACACATTAATAGCCTCAATACGTTTCAGTAATGCATGAAACCTATGTAATTATATAGATCTCTCGATTTAAAGTAAAACATGTGATTGTAGCTATACCTAAACATTTGACGTTGATGCTGTGCTGTGCATTTTTTATTTGATCTGATGAATGAACAGAAAATTGAATACCCTCCCAAGATTTTGCTCGACACGGCATGTAAGGCACCGTCTTTGCATAGATCTATTAAAGGTGTAGGGCTCAATCCTTGTTTACGGGAAATCTAAAATGCCGTATTTCAAGCTTATGCCACTGGAATTGATTCAGCTGAAATACAGCTCATCTTTATACTTACAATGTTCTACTGAATGACAGAATAGAGAAATGCTGCGTCTAAAGCAGTCCTACAAGCCTTGTTACTGAGCTTGCTTCTTAGAAGCAAATAAATAAAAATATGACGTTTCTAGGAGGCATATATATACATATGTAGAGTTTTAGCATTTTATTTTGTTTTTTATTCCAATACAAATTGTATATTATTTTTCGTAATAACAATCATTCCCATCTATTGACACTCAGTAAGGACACCCATTAATATCCATACAAATTACCAGGTTGCACATTAAAACTAGAACAATAATAATAATTAATATACTACAATCGATAGTCGAACTCAGTAAAACTCCGCGATTTACTCCTTCTATAATTAAGTGAACATACATAACCATGACGAGAAGTTGATGCTTGTAGAAGCAGTGAGTCCCGTGCACAACTTTCGTACAAAGGTTCGTGCAAACCTCGGCCATCGACAGTGGCATACTAATTATAATTACTGTTTCGTGCTAGTTCTCACGCGGGGCGTTTATATATACATATTATTTATCAGACTTTGCCATTTCTTTGGACGATCGCCCGTGGAAGATTGACCGACTAAGTGTACCTTGGTGGACTTGAACGATAATTTTCGCTAGAACGCTCTGCTACCTTGCCGCATAATGACGCAGTAGCAATACCCTTTATTGTTACCTAATTCCGGTGTTTTCTTCATCGACGTCAGCATCAATATGTTCACCGCAAAGAGCGACCACCAACACTACAAGTATCAGCCTCTCTGCCCTTACCCTTCTACGGAGAGGGCACCTCAGTGGTCCTCGCCGCTTGGAAGACTCGCGCGCCACCAAAAGAAACATGTGAGAAAGTCCAGATAAGAGTACGCATTGTGTGAGAACCGACCCAAGTGGATGCGCGGACGATTTTCACAGCATTAGTATACAAATCGTGCATCAGTAAAAACAATGTGGAGCTAAGTGGTTGAAGTCAAAATAAGGTCGTCGACGCGAATAATATAACACGCCTCAGCGTGCCACGCGACGATTTACGTAATACAAAAAGTACAGAAAGTCACGTGTAACTAACTTATACCTAGATGGAGGATGCTAGTTTTGACAAAGTCCGCCTTCACTCGAACGAGTTACATTAAGGGGCCGTAATATGCCTACACAAGAAGTGGCGACACTGCATACAGATGGGGTAGTAACTCCAAATAAACCAATCAGACGAGAAGAAACAGAAAGGTACGGCGGATAAACCAATTGTTGTGCTACTCGAATGCATCTTAATCAACAAATAAACAAATTAGAGATAGTTTGTAATTGAGTAGATTGGGTATAAAGTGCCGCTTAGAGCTGTTTTGATTGCGGGTGCTCTTACGTTAACTGAACGATGGACAAATCGATTTCTACCGCCACCCGCGGAGGAACATTTGTGCGAAAAAGTTTTCATAAGAGTGACCTTAAGATTGGTTCTTCAGCTTGCTTAACAGTTACCAACGATATGTTGTAAATGATGTTGTGAAAATGGTCGTGTCGGTTTTGCCCCGTCGAGATGTCTCTTGCGAAGTCGTAGCAGCCACGTACAGACAATGATATACGTGTGTATAGTACTAAAGAATTAACGGTGATGCTAGTGCTATAAGCTAACCGACTGCATTGGAATCAGCTCGTATGTCTTAGTCGAACAGTACCGTCGACGACTGGGTGAGCGTTTTAACTTTACGTGCGTATAATTTTGTTCTTAAGTTTTCTGCTCTTTAGAGAATATAGGAGTGTTGCATATAAATCCTTAAGGTTTTTATAGATAATGGCAGTATATTTACGCTCATGGGACCAGCACTGAGGCAGACATGTGCGCAATGTTTTGACAAAAGGGCAGACACGCACATGGCACATGGAAACATAGCTTTCATCGTTTAATTGTATCCTTTCTTATTTAATAACGGCGTATGTCGTAGACATGCATGAAGTGATTCGGCACATCAGATGGCTTTCTATTTACGATGTAATATTGGTTCAAGTAATACTTGGACTTTAATATTGACGCACATTATCTATTCGGCTTTATTCAAGTAACAAATGATCCATATTCTCTATTTCCCGATGTACATTTATTGTTACCAGTAATAACAATCAAAACATTCTGCTTGAGACAGACCATTGTGCAAACACTGCTTATTTTTATATGCAAAAGACGTTGTTTCCGCATAATTTTTCAATTCCTAAGTTCGTATAGACACACACCTAGCCGATGAATGGTGCAGTACGTTGCACTTTAGAAAATGGTCAATACAAACCAAAGAGGTTTTTACTATGTTGCACCCATTTATTGACAGAAGGACGAAACAGAAAAAATTAATTCTATTGTCTTAATGCTAAAGCAAACACATGAACCTTCATTTAAGGTTTGTGTAGGTCTTCAATATGAGGTTACGTGATCAATGCACTTCATGCACGATCGGATTAAAGCGAAATATAAATTGAAAATTCGACATAATGTAAATTTGCAATAACATAGCTGCTCTCAGTAATTTGAACTTCACCTAAATGTGTTTGTTCCACTGACACATTTTCACGAGGTCAGAAAATTAATAATTAGTTAATGAAGAGGCAATGCATTGTCTTATACCTCTTTGGCAAGCAACGTTGTATGTTGAAGTATTATCAGAATTTTATGTTGTCGCAACCATGAAATATTTCGCAACCAAAATTTTCTCCGAGCGATACCCCGGATTTTCAGGAACGAAGGTTATGATTCCTTTGCCGGGTCAACTGTGGGAGACAACAATTAGAAAGGTATCGCACCATGCACAAATGTACCACAACTTATTATAAAAATTCTGCGATGAACCACAAAAACTGTCCTACACAAATCACTTGGTCTGGTGTGGCAAGTGGAATATAGTTATACGTGATTTTATGTATGAAGGCTTTCAGTTACAACTAGCTTTATTCAAAATGCAAAATTTCGGTAACCTTATTTTCTTCGTATCAAGACCTGTATAGTTTGGTAATCCTGTGTCATATGCAACCTTTACGGTTTCACTGAGGTGTCCTTCCGTTCAGTGCAATTAAATTTGGCACCAAAGGGTTTGACATCGAAAGGTTATCTTGCAAAGAATTGATCTTTCGAGCTTTGCCCTTTAAGGAGTTAATCGTCAAAACTTTAGCCTTACAAGAACCGGTTTTTAAAAGGAAAACCAGTGAGGCTTTCGGAATGCAAACCTTTGCAACATCTTTCTTCGCAAAATCATTAAGCGTATCGTCAAACTAGGACGATATCTCCAATACTAACTTCAATACTCAGTGCGCCCATTAGTTGAGAATTGAGTTTCAGAGGTTAAATCTAAGAAGCATCCTTTTGTTGAGAACATTTTTGGTAGTTCGATCGGGAAGTCATCAATCACTGGTAAAAGAATCTGTGCAGGGTGAATTGTTTCAGTCATTAAATTTTGGCAAACACATCTTTGGAGGTTCAATTGTGAATCACTCAACCTTTAGCTATAATTTTTGAAGTTTCAGTCGAGACACTATATGACTTAGTGAAAACATCTCTGAGAAACCATCGGAAGGGTCACCCATAGTTATTGAACATATTTTTCAAGGTTCAATCAAGAAATCATCGACTTTTAGCATATAAGTTCTTCAGAAATTACTTAAGGAGCAATGGTGCAACAACTTTAGGTGCTAACGGTACGGGATTTTCCTACGCAGTAGCTCGGCGACCACAAAGAGTTCTGTCTGCTTTTTAATGAGATTGGGGAGGCTGGCTCATTTATATTATCGGACGTAAATCAAGCAACTTTACTGCCTGACTCTTGGCTACTCCGTAATGCTTGGTTTGTATTATCACTCTTCGTGATAATGACAGCGGAACGCACGGTATATAAATGAGTTGCTTGGCTCAATTTTCAAGTTCCATCGAATCTTTCACAAAGAATTTCTTTCTTTGCCGGTAATCCTGCAGACCACTAGTGGTAATAGGTATATAAGTGATACCACTCTTGTATAGCTGAAGGCATTTTCATCGGAGGAAAGTTCCACTAAAATGAGTATCGATTACTAAAAATTAACCACACACTCGTTAACAGACTTTACTCAGTGAAGGGTATGAATGTAATCAAAAAGCTCTGAGTCGGAACAAACGTTCAGCATTACTCTCATATTGAAACGCGGTTGGTTTCTGGGATAGTATCTTGTAGAAGCTCAAGCTTTTGGCGCATTTAATACTTAGAAATCGCACTATGTGTAATTAAGGTCGATGTAATTCATTTGTTCTCTGAGAGGTAATCGATATTTTGTACAATTATATTTCAGCCTACAATTGGTAGGCTTATCTCGAAATACCAAAGAAACAACTGTGTATTAGATATTTCGCTCGCTTCGAAATAAAGTCCACACAGTTAAGAATGTGCGCGAAAAATTTCGTTAAAATGCGATTGTTGGATTTTATGTGTCCCACTTGAGACATAAATTAACTGTTCCACCTGACCAATGGAACATTTTACGTGATTAACTACATTAAGTATTACCTTTATTAAATTATTAACTATTGTTCATTAACTAAGAATATCCTTTGGCGATAATTTGGTTTACTCATACGTTAGATCAGCTTGTGCAAAATAGTTTTATTCTCCAAAAAATTTTGGAGAATAAAATAAGAATAAAAAAAAAAAGACTTGCTTCGAGACAAACTAGAGTGAAATATACATATATTGCTTCACTTGTCTACAATGTTATTTTAACAATCGACTCAGAAATTTAAATACTAAAAATAATTTTAATCGAACTCAACTCTCGCTCTAAAAACGCTCTGGTTAGCAACAAAAAATTGTAAAAAATTTGATCAAAAGTGACTTTATTCGAATATAAAAAAATACTTTCTGAATACCCTTCATAGTTTATTTTGCATGCTTTTAGAACTAGTGCAAATGGATATAAATTCAATATTCGCGGCACTACGGGTTGACCTCTATGGCATGTTGCTTATGTTTATTGTCACAGTTCTGCTCAAGAAAAGGCATTAGCAAATCAAAATTCGAAGCACGCATACCACAGTATAGCATCAGGTATAGCCGTCAATTCTCGTGAAGGCCGTGTGTTTATAAATTCTTATGGCGAGGTAATCTTGTGGTTTGATCTAATATAGCTGCCCTTTTTTGCCGTTTTAGTTGTTTCGAATTTTTTTTCCTTCTTTTAAAAATGGCAGACAGCTTAACCTCTTCGGATTATCAATTGTCGAGTGCATTTGTTCTTTATGCATTTTTATCTGCTTTAAATATTTCTGAGTAAGAGGTTAGATTATTTTTTCAGTGCTGTAACCTTTTAATTACGTCATCAGTAACGGGGCGACCGGACGTTCAACCATACGCATGAGCCGAAAACCAAGAAATGATATAGGAGGTTTCGTATACACTTGCGCTATCGGTGAGTAGTCTGTCGTTCTGTTGACTTTTAAATAATAAATAACAAGACACTCGACACCGATGGCTCGAGACCGCAAACGGTTTTTGACATTTGCTTCACGACTACGGTTTTATAATAGTTGCAATGTGCGGCTGTTACTCTGTTTCTTCGCCTTACAGTGCGTGTAAGACCATCTTTTTTCGGTATCAGAGTCACCGAAAGTCAGAGTTAGAAATGTACAAAAATCAAAAGAATCCATAGATGTAACTGCTAATGATTTGTGCGCATTATCAGTTCTCTACCGTCGTCGGAATCATCTCCAATCACACGTTAGGAGCAACAGGGTACCACAACATTCTTTTAAAAACGATATCCTTTTTTTGGTAGTAAAATAGGCTAAAATTTTAAATAATAATAGACTATCGTCATTCGTTGTATTATTCTGGGCCAAAGGGTCAAAGTAGACCTAGTGGTATGGCGCCGAAAACTCGTAATGTTATTCCGAGTCATTTGTGGTTTGAATTCAAATTTAATTTGGATTCATCGAGTTCTCACCCTTTACTGTCTTTTTGAGCGAAATACAATTAGAGCGTATGGTCATTTTCTTCTAGTGCGACACCGAAAGGGCACCGTGTCATTTCTGTTAGCCCGAACCTCGTAAGCTCGATTTAGCACGCATTTCTTGAAAACTCCCCTCGGTTTGGGAGTAGTCTATGAAGCTTCATTAAGTAAATTCACCTGATAAGTAGAAGTCAACTATTTCTCTCACTCTCATTCTCCGACACACCCGATTAGCTTAACGTGAATTTAACGTGAATTGTTGCTTTATCACAGTTGGATATACTGTATTGGACATACAGACGTTACATCTACGTCGCATGCTACAACATAGGCCGGACAGTTATACAGTACACGCTAGCATTGCACTACACATGAAGATTTTCCTGCAAAATCAATGCCCGTTTGACACGTCTCTTTTTCACTATGTTGATTTAACTATTGAAAACTTCGTTATGTGAGCATAATGAATAGCTTTGGTAAGGTTTCGTATTTAAATAGATAATAAATAGTTGTTCTTAGAAGAACCGGACAACAACGAGCAAGTTTTTACCACACATTTCATTTATAAATTGTTAAATAAATTGTAAAATCATTAAACCTAATGAAGGACAATGTAAAGTCATATTAATTATTCAGTATTTTCACATAAATACATTCTGTAAAAAAATATCAGCGATATCGATCCAACTAACTGATTATGTATATGCCTATACCAAATATTGACCGGACTCACCGTATTATAAGAGACAGGTAGGCCTGTAAAACATTATTTAGGCCCTTAGGCCTTCTTGTTTTGGCAGAGAAGTTAGTACACACGTTTTTTGTAGAAACACCAGCACCAACTAAGCGTTTATACATTTCACAAATCGCTCTGGAATTCTCTGGATGTAAGTCACATATGGGCTGTAGAAATAAATTAACTTTATCATTCTTATAACAAATTGCGGCTCGTTGAAGGAACCGTGTCTGTACATGCTCAATAACCTCTATTTTAATGGAATAATATAAAAATTAGGGCCCACATAATCTTCGTAAATGTTGAATAAAATTCAGCAGATTTTATGAAAACAAATGAATGACAAGCGAGGCCGACTTAATAATATGATTAATGCGCTGCTCAAATTTGAGATCCGGCGTCACTGATTACGAGGTCAGTTACCGAATTTACCACCGAATAGCCGTATTCGTCAGTGCGTAGTTACTGGATGATGCAAGCACAAGGTTATAGACCTGCGTCAAACCTGCGGTCCGTGTTGTTCGTCGAATACGATTTCTACCAATTTTAAATCAAATCTATCATTCGCGTTCTCTGAGGTGCCGTACAATTTTTACTAAGCGTAAAGTTTATACAGCAGATCTGATGAGGTGATATCAATCCAGCTTAATTCAACGGGACCAACACTACCAATTTTTGATGAATAGATGCGAGCTCGTTCTGATGCTTGGCTAAGAGCCGATGTTATTCCGCATTTTCTCGGAAAGCTCATATAACGCCTGATTAGTTTCGAAGCCGTGCCCTTTTTCTGGGAGGTTTCGCTTCAAATCACGAGTGCAGACATGTCGTTTAGACTTAATTTGACCTCATGGGTGCTTCTTCTGACTTGACCCTCCCTTCTGCTAAGAGAAGAATGAGCCGAATGTGAACGCAATTAGCGACATTTGATTGTGTTTGCCAAATTTTAGTGACAGTGACAAGATCGTAACTCTGTGTTTTCCTCTAAATGGACCATCGTGTCTATCGCTTGTCAACTTTAATACTCTGATGCAGAATACCAAACTCAATTGTGTCTCATCAGATGTCATTGTAGTATTAATAATAATAATAATAACAAATAATAATAATATTAATATAGCTAGTATGTTTTGCCATAAACCACGTCTAGTCTGAAGAAAATCACAATAGATAACGTCATTATTTTAATAGATTTGACAAAGCTTTGACATTTGGCTCAACTGAACAGCGTCTGATCGAGTTGGACGAGTTTTTTTTAGAACTGACCATCAGCCTATTATTAACTCCTCGGTAACACTTTTTGCATTACTTCGTAAGACGGACCCCATATAAAATAAATGTGCAACGGCGGGGATCGAATCCGTGCGCCTACGTGTCTCCTCCGGTCGCAAGGCGCACCCGAATGCACCAAGCCACCGAGCTTGACAGTTTAAACGGGCCGAAAATAACAATCGGTCTTTTTTAAAAAAATATTCGTCGAATTGTTGTTTGAATGTTGTGTTTTCTAAGGGTTGCCCTTCGAAGTCTTAGCTTTCAAAAAATTAGTTTCGAAACTCCGGCTTTCAAGGGGTTATTCTTTAAAACATTGGTTTTGGTAGAGTTTTCGGAAATGCTGGCCTCGTAACTGTCGGCTTTTGCAAATGGGGTTCTTGGAATGGAAATCTTTGGAATACCTTTCTTCGGAGAATCACCCAGACTTTTGAGAACTAGATCTTCAATAGGCGGAGTTTCAACAATTAATGCGTCCGTCTGTTGGATATTTAGCTTTGGCGGTTCTATCTGGGGAGCATCAATCTTTTGGGGACAAATTTTTGGGGAGTTTGGGGAGGCCATAAAGCATCTCTGCGAGGCTAATTGAGTAGCCGTCAAGTTCCGGCAAATACATCTTTGGAAGTTCAATTGTGGAACCCGCAACCTTCAGCATACACATTTTTGAGTGCTCAGTCGAGAGATTACCAACTTTTAGTGATACTATTTCTATACAATCACTAGGCGGTTATCTATAGTTGGTGAACATATTTCTGAAGGTTCAGTCGGGGAATCAACTTCTTGCATACTCGTCCTTGAGAAATCACTTGGGAAATAATCATCCTTTGAAGTGCTAATAGTAGAAGATTTATCTGCCCAGTAACTCTGCGGCCTGAGAGAGTTTGTTCTGCCTTCCATTGGGATTGGGGAAAATTCGCTTTTTTTATATCATCAAACATTAATCAAGCAACTAGACTGTTTCAGTCGTAGCTTTCCGTAATGCTGAAGTTTGAATGGTTACGCTTCGTTCTTCCAAAGCCATGTTGACGACGGCGGTAGGCGCGATACAGAAATGACCCGTTTGACTCATTGCTCAAGTTTCATACAAATTTATCGCGAAAAACCCTCTAAGAATCGAAAAAATGTGTTCTTTACATGGACATCCATTATTACAAATTATACATACTAATTCAAAAAATATTTGCCCAGTGAAAAGTGTGAATGGCAAAAGCGTGAGTCGTAAGTCAAAATAAGCATTCAGTGGTATACTCCCTAAATTTTTAAATTGAAGAGCGGCTTGTTTCCGGGGTTGCATCTTGTGGATGCTTAAGTATATAGTCTCGGCACACAAGAAAATTGTTGGCGGCATCCTGTAACTTACTATTTGCTCATGTAATAAGCAGCGGGCCGAGTTCATATGTCCTTAAAGTCATTAAAGTAAATCAGGTTGAATGAAAATTACGTGTCCAAAAACTTGTGACCATCGTAATCGCAAAAGGTTCATTGACCCTGCAAAAAACCGCCCTATACGTTTGTGTTACAAAAGATTACATCAAAAGACTTTTGTAAGTCCAGCTACATTTTACGAACCTTGCGCTACTTTTACTTTGCTGAGTATAGGAATCCAGAACAGTACAGGAAATCCATAGAAGTCACTCTAATTTAAACTTATTGGGGCTAAGGCTACTAACTGTGTTAATTGTAGGTGAATACATGCAAGTTCATTCTTATGCTTAACCAAGGGCCAATGTTATTTCGCGTCTTTTTCGAAGAACTTATATTAGGACTTGTGTAATTCTAGAACTATGCCTTTTCTTGGGACGTTCGGCCTTAGGTCATACACACATATAGGTCGTTCAGACATTAATTTGACACTGTGGGTGCTTCTTCCCACTTAGGCTACTTTTCCGCTAAAAGCAGAATGAGTCGAATCGGAGCACAATTCGCGATATTCATTCGGGTTTGCTAAATGTTATGCTATAGTGATTTTATAATCTTACTTTCCTGTGTTTTCCTATAGATTGACCATCGTAGTAATTTCTCGTCATGTCAGCGGGAAAAAGTGCTCTAATGTAAAATCATAAAACTTAATTGTCTATCATCATAACATATCGTTGTATTAGTAGCAAAAACATGAATATTAATAAAAGAAGTGTATAGCTAGTAAAGGTTTTATTATAAATCACCTCCTGGTCCGAAGGAAGTTGCATGAAGGAAGTTTTAAAACGTCATCATGATTCTCGATAGGACGACACTTAGAGATTCGACTCAGCTGGACAGAATTAGATTGGCGAGCTCAGTCGCTTGGTGCACTGGTGTGCATCTTGCGACCGGAAACACCTAGGTATATGGCTTCCGTCCCCGCCGTCTCACGTTTACATTTATAGGATCCGTCTTATGGAGTAATGCAAAAAGCGCTACCGTGGGCATTAAATATTAGTTGATGGTCAGCCCTAAAAATATTTGAATAACGTCAGATTAAGTTAGGCGAACAGTGAAATTCACAAATCAAATTGGATTATCTCGTTAAGCGCGGCTTGCATTTATAGCTTGCATTTCGCTATTCAATGGTAGGGGGAAAAGGTACATCACACGTGTGAGTCGTTTTTGGTAGTTTTATTAGAGGTGCACAAGAGCCTTCTACAAAATACTCCTACTTCATGCCATGCAAAACGTAGCGAACGTATTAAACGAACGAAAACGTATTAAACGTAGAGAACTACCAATTTTAGACGAGTAGATGCAAGTTTTTTCAGACGTTCGTTACCGTCTCAATATTTTCCTTTTTTCTCGGAAAACTTATAAAACCATGTATTTAATTCAGACAGGAAAGTGCAGACAGATTGCTCTATGGGATTTTCCTTTAGCTTAGCTATTCATTTCGCTAAGAGAGGAATGATTTAGATGTGCGCATAATTATTAACCTTGACCAGTAAGCGTTGTTGGGCGTTCTTCGCCCTGTGGCGTTTCTGTGCTTTGTTTTAGCCGTCTGGCTCGTTTGTTAAAAGCAAAATATTCTATTATTTCGACAGTCCTTTAGTACAACGCAACCCGTCTTTGATGCAGACTGTGACTCATGCTATAGATTATCTTCGATTTCTCGCTAAGATAATCTATAGCATTTCTCGCTGTTTATCGCTGTTTGGCGTGCATTCTGTAGGTCAGCCTCACTTTAGTTTGACCTCACCTATTGGTGAGGTTCCAAGTTAGTTAAAAACAGGTGTTTGTACTCGAAGCCGAAAACGTATATATATCCAATATTTGACAAAGGAAAGCAACTAGTGCAAACCAAATAAATGCAGGAGTGTAGTAATAGAAATGACGGCGGAAGTAAGTTACCTTGAATGCTCAAAACACTGGAGTTCCCTCGACAACACAGGCCGAATCCGACCAAAAATTAAAGCACATTTTCTGTTCGAATTGTACTTGCCAAGCTTTACAGTGCGTGAATAATCATGTGCCTTTGTTTTCTCCAGATGGAACATGTCACCTCATTATTTTCTGACCACGTCAGCTCGGAGAAAATATGTTCTGTAGTAAGATCAAAAAGCTTGATTGCTTCTTATCATAACTTATCACGGTGAATAACGATTGCAAGATTTAGCCCTTCTACAACAATTCTGTCCTTGTAATAGCTGCAAACTAACCTGGTTCACTCAAAAATATTAGTTATAATAGTAATAATAATGGAGATAGACACTAGAAGCGACATCTGCAAATTAAATTGGATTTTCGTTTCAAGTGCAGAATTTGGAAGGATTTTTAAAATAAATGACACCTATTGCTCAGCATACAGCAAACATTTTCACCAAGAAAATTGAAAATACGATGATCCTTTACGCGACGTGCGACTAAGTAATACCTAGACGATAGATGCAGAATTGTTGTTTTTGACATTTCACTCACAGTACGCATTCATAACACAGTATGGCTAGGATACTGGCCATCGAGTAAGTTTCAATATATCGCAACGGTGCGAACTTTCGTGCTTCCTTTTAGCGATTGATAAATATTCGTCTTCTGGTTTTAATGATCTCGTTTTTTGTTGGGGCAGAGCATTCCAAAAACTAAAACAAAAGCCTATTGTATAAGATGCTTTCAATAACAAGTTGAAAGCAGTGGTTATTACATTTCCAAACAGCTGTTGTTAACCTCTATTACCTATTACCATAAAACACTCTATTACCAGCTTTCCTAAAATGAACCAATTATTGCTTGCTAATAACTATGCTACTGAATAGAAGCTCATTAACTTGTTAAACTTAAACATCTGATAATTAAATCGACAACAATTGGTTTGACTTGCGCATTTATTAGCATCGCATTTAGCTCTTTCTATTAGTGGATGTTTAATATTTAAGTGAGGTTTCTCAGAGCTGTAGGATGTTATCTTGTTTTTTCAGCCATGCACTGCTTGAGAGCGGATAAATTCTTAACACGATAGTTGTTCCAGACTCCTCTGATCGTTAATTATTTTTTAAAATCTATCATTTATAGCACTTTCTAAAAATCACGAAGGTTTACAAAGGAGATAACATAATAAACCTTTGAATGAACTTTTCTGGAATGGAAGTGCCCTTACACAACTTTTTTTACAGTTCGGTTATGATATTGTGCTTGTCATAACTCATTTTCGTATAACGTTCCACCTTGTTTAGTATATTTCGCAATGCAAAAATTATAAGGAGTTGGGAAATTTTGGTTGCATCATCCGTAGAGCTTTTAATTTTCTCTGTGCATCCGTGTTGATGCACCCCATAATCAGTGTATAGTTTGTTTTTTTTAATGTATTACAGGGTGATTTATTGCAGCAGGTTTCTGCTACGATTATTTTCACGGCCAACAATCATGCGTCCACGATAGAGAGAGCGAGAAGCAAGCTAGTAAAATAAGAAGGCGTGGCTATCAACAGCCAAAGCGCGCTATCAGGCGCCGCTATTCACCGTTTATTTGACATGGACATATCGTGTGGTTAGCGTTGTTATATAGTGTCAAATAGGAAAGACGGTTTCGATTAGTGGCAAGGTTTCATCTAATACTAAGATCTTTAACAACGCGCAGAGTCATTCTCCCCTGGATGTGTTATGAAAATGAAAGCCTGCTCAATGTTGTTTTAAGGATAGGCCTTGACACCTCACTATATCAGTATCACGATGCGGTCGGTAACTGCAGGTTATGCCCGGTTTGTTCTCGTGCCATTTCAACCGATGATGATATTCGACTCTTTTGTAACGTTGAACTGGTTTTTTCCGTCTATATGTTGATGTTTTATGGCGCGTGGATGTGGTGTTATATGCATATATGTGTACATATATATTTTTCCACTTCGTATTGGACAGATATGTGGCCGGATTTACAAACTTGGGAATAGCAAACAAATAGGACAACATAACGAATCTATTGAGCCTTATAAACAGCTTGCTGCACATAACTCTACAAAAACAACCGATTGTTCTTAGAACTCTGATCATGACAAAATTATTTAATATCAGTTTTACATCGATATCGACATGGGCCGCTTAAATATAGACGATTAGAAAACTTTACGTATCTACAGCTGTTGAAGGAAGACGCATGCAGAACAATTTGTATGTTTTTGACTGTCGGATTCAACCGGCATTTTGTCAAGCTTTGAGGGTCATCTTTGTTTTTTTCGTCTATTGATAGACGTTTTTGCACTGTATAGGTTATTGCTTTTGGAGGAGGCACTGTATAGGTTATTGATTTTGGAGGAGGCACTGTATACAGATTCGTGTACGATCGTGCTACCGTCTTGTTTTAACGGAATTTGCTTATTCCCACGCTTTGTTGTTGATTTTGCCGAGTTTGCACGTTCAGCAAAACGTCAGTAATGAATGAAGGGGAACAGAAATAACTGGATTAAGTGCATGGGTACGCCCTTATTGGAATGTCTATGCGAGGCTAGAATGAACGAAATCGTTCACTAGGGACGAAAGCTGCGCTTAGCTACAAATGCAATTATATATTGGAGTCGGCATTGATAACGGTTTATAATTCCCTTAGTATAGCTGCCACTAGGTCGATTATTATGTATATTTTGCTTTCGGAGGTGCTCATGTTGCGGTCTGAAAACGTATGTCTATCCGGCTACGAATGACTGTTGCCGTTATCATGGACCATATGGCCAAGTGGTAGCCTGCTCAGAGCACGTCAGTTCATATTTGCATACACCTAACCTGTACCTTTCTACCCGCACTCAACGTAATTGCTTGAAACAGTGCAGGAAACATATTAAAGTTTACGACAGATTGGATATCACATCGTGTGGTTGTACCATATGATGTAAATTTATTTTCTCTAAGATTAATGAAACTAATAACTACTCCTTAAAAAGATTCCTTGATTATAATCTAGTTTGCAACGCTCATTATCGCGAGTATATAGCACCAAGTTTGTAAGCCAATTTGATTGCAAATATACAAACTTCTGTTGACGTGGAATGATGCTTGCTATTCGAATGGTATGTATTCCTGTGTGCGTTTACAAAAGAAGAAAATTCTCTTCCTCTCCCCCCGTTATGCATATATTTTTCGCACTAATGTCAATATTTACTACAATCTTTCCATGCACTAAAAGGGACAATTGGTGGAGTATTTAACACAAACCTCCATGCCTCAAAAAAAGTGTCGGACCCAAATACCGGCAGGTAAAACGGTAAATAGAGGAAAACGGTAAATTTAATGTAACTATAGCCACTTTAATTTTTGTAGAAAGTGGAACAGATAGAAAATGCAGACTATTTTTAAGCTAAGCACTTATAATTGAGCAAAAATCTGAAAACCGAACGAAAGTGTTCGGGCGAATTCAGTGAACTTACTGTCGAGACGAATTCCCAATTTGAGTTTAAGTATAGTGTTGCCCCCGGTTTGTAAATACAAAGGGAATAGTAGTTAAAAGTGATAAGTTGGACGCTGCAAAACATTTATAAAACGTGCGTGCTTCGCATAACGCGAACAGTTTTCTTTTTAAAAGAACTCCTTGCGTGGGCCGTTGGCGCAGACGAAGGCTTGTAAAAAACTTTTTTATCATCGACTTTAGCTGGGTTATGACCTATTGTACTCTCCAAGGTTAGGTCGTATGGCCTATGCATCAAATAGTTTAATGTTAACGGATGGCTAATGCGTTCCCCACGATGATCAAACACCGTTGTGGTTCTCATTTGTTCTACAGCTCGTACAATTGTCCTGCCGAGATGAGTACTAGAGACGTCTATTCCAAATTGATCTATAAGGTACGTAACACTTTATTTTGACCATGGATCTCTGCATCATACTTCACAGTTAGATTATGCTTCACAGTCAATTTTGGCAGCAAATAGGAGATTGCCAAAGCTGTCTTTGCGCTTAACTGAAGACGCAATGTTGCCACGAAAGTAGTTGCGTGACTGGCTTGCTATAAAAAAAAACCTGCTCCTTTATCAGGCAAGCGCTCACAACACTGTAATAGTGGTGTTAATGTAAACGCCACCCACCAATGCTCTTACTGATGACGATATTACGTACAAATGAATCGTTTGTTCTCTCCCTGCCCAAGTGTGTCGACCGGGCACCTTTCTGTGCAATTTTTCATGTGCAATCCGATACTGTCCGTCGATGTATGTTGGTCATCGCTTGTATGGCGATTTCTTACTTCGGGCGCCCGTGGTTTAGGTTAACGTTATTTTATGACCTACACTAGCAGTGTATCATGTAGCGACTGTATATATAGAGTATAGCCGTATAGGATTGCACTCAGCTTAGATTTGCAGCCAAATTTTTTTCGTGGCTGACGGTTAGCCAAAAAGTCCGCATACTACTATAACATTTTTTAATCAGTCGCACCCTTTAGGCGTAAATGTCTTTCTGGACGATCCAAAGGACGAATGTCATGTGTGTCATAATTGTGGTGACTGTCGCGGACCGATGAAACTTACAGTCACATAGTGATGATTGTCATCATGGTTATCACTCCAAAAGAACAAGAAAACTACAAGGGTAGTTGTTTCCTGAACAAATATTGGAGAACAAATGCCTTCGAACATTCTTACGGACGCTCACTCTACTCCAGACAATACACTAATAGTGGGCCATTATTACTAGCGCTTATTGCAAAGAGAAAAACAGAGAGTTAACTGTTAAATAAATTGAACGTGTACGCACGTTTGCGCAAAAAAACGTTAATCAGATATTTTGTTGAAGCCGGTAATCTGAGCAGAAGTAATGCGAGTAGAGATGCTATCGATCAAAGGGAAAAATAAGGCGACTCTCGCGTACATAAAAAGTACTTAGTGTATAAATGACTTAATGTCGATAGTTGCCAACTTGCTGTCTGAGTTTTTCCCGCGTTGTGAGCGCCTACAATAAACTGTATATAGCAAAGTATGAAAAGACTGGTATTTCGAAATTGCTAACAACTCAATATGCACAGTTACTTATTTTAGCCAAGACCCGCCATGTAATCACCATGTCCCGTATTCTAGTCGTTCTCGACAAATGTTTTTATTTCAACTTATCCTAGTGTTTTCATTTCCGACTTAAACGCCAGTCGTCGTCGTAGGCCGTGTTCTTAGTTTACGTCAGTTGTTGCTTTTGTATTGACGCATACTGAAATTCAGGATTTCGAGAATGCTAGAATTTATGAAAATCCTTTTTAAACACTTTTTACTCATGTGTTACGGGTTCTCCATGCTCAGGTAACCATACATAAAAATGCAAATAAAAGACCTTTTAAGCTTCTTCTAGTATAAGGAACCCTGTAATAGGTAGCTTGGTTTTCACTATACGCCAAACTGCTTACTCTTAAAAAATAAACAGTGACAATACCCAAGTGCAAGTATTACTCTGTGAGTTATTTATGAGGAAGCTATTTTATCACTAAGTGCTTTTTAACAATAATACTGTAAATGAGACAGCAAAATATTTACTATTTTAGCTTAATACTATGTTACACTTTCACAATGTACATACACTTTCTACTTACAGTTGTATCTAGATCACATCTAGATACAAAGGTAATAATCGACACCTATACTTGAGATAAAAATCTTTTACGTCTACAAGTCTAACTATACAGTTGTTTATCTACGCTTTCAGCATTTTCGCTTCCAGGTGTTGCGAAAACCAAAACGTCTCTAAAAACCTCTCTTAAAAACACCTCTCTTAAACTTCTAAGGTAAATCATATAA